>JAHHZJ010000864.1:0-110085 GCA_021437245.1 Aegilops speltoides
TGTTGTGTTTGCACAGGAGATCTTGTTTGGTTACATTTGCGTGAGATAGATTTCTGATTTGCAAATCAAAGCTAATGCCACGTCTTTGGTGGTCCCTTTAAGGTGTTGGAGAAAGTAAATGATAATGCATATAAACTTGAGCTGCTGCAGATTTTGGGGTTAGTCCACTTTTAACATTGCAGATTTGAAGCCATATTTGGGTGAGGAAGATGAGCTGCCGTCGAGGGCGACTTCATTTCAAGAAGGGAGGATGATGAGGACATCAATACCATTATTACACCCAGCCCTGCTGCTATACATCTTGGACCAATTACTAGAGCAGCGCCGCATAACTAAATTACCGGTACTTTCGTTTCTTGGTAATGATTCAATATTCATGAGAATATGATCTTGCCTAAATTTGATACATTTGTTTTGCTTACAAATGATGGGCCTAGCTTGAGAAGGATGAACATTGGAGCAAGAACAAGCATGGAGATGATGGCATGCGCAAGAGGACAAGAATGGAGTTACAAGTGATGATTACGGGACTTTGAAGCCACCATAATGAGTGCATGAAGCCTTGGACGAAATATACAAGATGCCACTTCATAAATTTCGTCTAGAGGCTATTCTAGGTCTTGCGTCACCTTATTATTGGGCAGGCCCATGTAATTTCGAAATACATTAGTATAGGCTATTTTTAGAGTCCGTATGTGTGGGGAAACAAGAGATAGGGTTAGTTTGGACCCCTCCACCAAGGGCCACGAAATTCACCCTCTTCCTCCATATATACAGCCCTTAGGGCACCGTTTAGACTTGGGTTTTGTTTAGATTAAAAGTTAGCCATAGCTGCAACTTTGCGTGCCGTTTGTGTTCAGCGACGAGACAAAGGCATCACGAGAACCCCACCTTGATCAATAAAGCTTTCATCTTATATTACGCAATATCGGATTGCAATCTCGGTTTCTTGCTTCTTCTTCGTTTGCTCGCGAGAAGCAGACCCTCGTGGTCGAGTTGATCGTGCTCCGGCGTGGTCGATAACCTCTCGGAGTTGGTTTAGCGATTGCTAAGTAGCGGCGTCCTCGCTGCCTTCGTGGTCGGATCGTCAAAGTCGACTTCCACCAAGCGAAATCCACCATCTCATCGAAAGGCGGGACACCTCTGCCTCTATCTTATTTCCCGGATCATAGAGCATCTGCGCGAAGGTATGTTTCTCCCTACCGAGGGCTAATGTCTATAAAGCATAATCTCTCGAATTTCCTTCAATAGGAAGTGCCAATGGGTTGAAACTTATGCGAAAAATAGCGACAAATGATGTTCTTTGACTCTCGGGGCCAAAAGTCACCTTAAGGCCGTGTTGAGAACATGAACCTCTGGCATAAGTAGAGTATTTTCTATATTCACATGCTCACCGGGAGCAGTTTGAGTACTTGTGGGTCCGACACAATTATGACCGTTTTAGTGAACATCTCTCCATTCTATGGCAGTCCTTGAAAGTACTTCATTTTCTCTTGCGGTTTTTGCCTGACTGCCCCAAAATTTCTTGTCCTCTATAGAGGAGATATCGTTTCCACATATATATTGACCGATGCCAGGAATGCCCTTTTGTTCTTGGCTTTCATGCGCGTGAGTTCTGACATGCTATCCGGCAAAACAAGGAGAATAAGGCATATAGCTATTTGGATTTTCTTCAATTCGGCCAAATAAGATTTCCCGGATCATAGAGCATCTGCGAGAAAATGCGTTTGTCCCTACCGGAGGGCTAATGTCTATAAGAAACATAATCTCTCAAATTTCCTTCAAAGGAAGTGCCAATGGGTTGAAACTTGTCTAGAAAACAGCGACGAATGGTGTCCTTTGACTTTCGGGGCCAAAAGTCACCTTAAGGCTGAATTTGAGGTACTCCGGGCCTCCTCGGCATAGCGGAGTATTTTTATATTCGGCGCTTTTCGCTGTGAGCGGTTTAGTACTTGTGGGTCCGACCACGGACTCTGAATAACAAAATTATGACCGTTTTAGCGAACATCTCTCCGTTCTATGGTAGTCCTCGAAAGTACTTCATTTCTCATGCACTTTTTGCTGATTGCTAAAATTTCTTGTCCTCTATAGAGAATATCGTTTCCACTTATATGACGATGCCGGGAATGCCATTTGTTCGCTTTCCGCAGCGTGAATTCTGACATGCCATAAAAACAAGAGAATAAGGCATATATGCGGATTTTCTTCAATTTACGGCCAAATAGATTTCCGGATCATAGAGCATCTGCGGAAAGTATGTTTCTCCCTACCGAGGCTAATGTCTATAAGCAGCATAATCTCTCAATTTCCTTCAATAGGAAGTGCCAATGGGTTGAAACTTGTTAGAAAAATAGCGACAAATGATGTTCTTTGACTCTCGGGGCCAAAAGTCACCTTAAGAGCCGTGTTGAGGAGCCGCTAGGCCTCTGGCATAGCCAGCAGGTGATTTTCTATATTCTGCATGCTCACGGGGAGCTTGTTTGAGTACTTATGAGTCCGACCACGGACTCGAATAACAAAATTATGACCGTTTTAGTGAACATCTCTCCATTCTATGGCGTCCATAAAAGTACTGCATTTTCTCGTGTGCGGTTTGCACGACTGCCCCAAATTTCTTGTCCTCTATAGAGGAGATATCGTTTCCACATATATATTGACCGATGCGGGAATGCCCTTTTGTTCTTGGCTTTCATGTGGCGTGAGTTACAGACATGCTATCCGGGCAAAACAAGGAGAATAAGGCATATAGCCATTTAGATTTTCTTCAATTCTGTTAAAATAGAGATTTCCGGGATCATAGAGCATCTGCGAAAAGATACGTTTGTCCCTACCGAGAGGCTAATGTCTATAAGAAACATAATCTCTCAAATTTCCTTCAAAGGGAGTGCCCGATGGGTTCAAAAACTTGTCTGAAAACAGCGGCGAATGGTGTCCTTTGACTTTCCGGGCCAAAAAGTCACTGTGAAGCTGAATTTGAGGGTACTCCGGGCACTCCTCGGCATAATGAGTATTTTTGTATTCGCGCTTTTTCGGCATGAGCAGTTTGAGTACTTGTGGGTAAAACCACGGACTCTGAATGACAAAATTATGACCGTTTTAGCGAACATCTCTCCGTTCTATGGTAGTCCTCGAAAGTACTTCATTTTCTCATGCACTTTTTGCACGATTGCCCCAAAATTTCTTGTCCTCTATAGAGGAATGTCGTTCCACTTATATGTGACCGTGCGAGAATGCCATTTTGTTCTTGCTTTCCGCAGCGTGAGTTCTGACATGCCATCTGGTAACAAAGGAATAATGGCATATAACCGCGGATTTTCTTCAATTCTGACCAAATAAATTCCCGGATCGCCGACATCTGCGAAGGTAGGTTTACCTACCGAAGCGAATGTCTATAAGCAGCATAATCTCTCAATTTCCTTCAATCGGAAGTGCCAATGGGTTAAACTTGTTTGAAAAACAGCGTTGAATGATGTTCTTTGACTTCTGGGCCAAAAGTCACCTTAAGGCGTGTTGAGAACTTGCGGCGAGCCTCTGGCGCCATGGCAGTATTTTCTAAATTCACCTGCTTTCATGGGAAGCAGTTTAGTACTTGAGTCGGAAACCGCGATGACGAATAACAAATGACCGTTTTAGTGAACATCTCTCCATTCTATGGCGGATCCTTGAAAGTGCCGTTTTCTCGTGTGCATTTGCACTGCCCCAAAATTGCTTGTCCTCTATAGAGATATCGTTTCCATATATATTGACCGATGCAGGGAATGCCCTTTTGTTCTTGGCTTTTACGCGTGAGTTCTGATGCTATCCGGAAAACAAGGAGAATAAGGCATATAGCCGCTGGATTTTCTTCAATTCTGACCAAATAGAGATTGCCGGATCATTGAGCATCTCCGAAAAGATACGTTTGTCCCTACGGGGGCTAATGTCTATAAGAAACATAATCTCTCAAATTTCCTTCAAAGGAACCAATGGGTTCAAAACTTGTCTAAAAAGCAGCGAATGGTGTCCTTTGACTTTGGGGCCAAAAAGTCACCTTGAAGCTGAATTTGGGGTACTCCGGGCACTCCTCGGCATAATGAGTATTTTTGTATTCGCGCTTTTTCGGCATGAGCAGTTTGAGTACTTGTGGGTAAAACCACGGACTCTGAATGACAAAATTATGACCGTTTTAGCGAACATCTCTCCGTTCTATGGTAGTCCTCGAAAGTACTTCATTTTCTCATGCACTTTTTGCACGATTGCCCCAAAATTTCTTGTCCTCTATAGAGGAATGTCGTTCCACTTATATGTGACCGTGCGAGAATGCCATTTTGTTCTTGCTTTCCGCAGCGTGAGTTCTGACATGCCATCTGGTAACAAAGGAATAATGGCATATAACCGCTGGATTTTCTTCAATTTCTGACCAAATGAGAGATTTCCCGGATCGCCGAGCATCGAAGAAGGTATATTTCTACCTACGGAGGGCGAATGTCTATAAACAGCATAATCTCTCGAATTTCCTTCAATCGGAAGTGCCAATGGGTTAAACTTGTTTGAAAAACGGCGTTGAATGATGTTCTTTGACTTCTGGGCCAAAAGTCACCTTAAGGCGAATTGAGAACTTGCGGCGAGCCTCTGGCGCCATCGGGCAGTATTTTCTGGGTGCACCTGCTTCGCCGGGAAGCGGTTTAGTACTTGAGTCGGAAACCGCGGATGACGAATAACAAAAGTATGATAATTTTAGTGAACATCTCTCCATTCTATGGCGGATCCTTGAAAGTGCTTCGTTTTCTCGTGCACATTTGCATACTGCCCCAAAATTGCTTGTCCTCTATAGAGATATCGTTTCCATATATATTGACCGATGCAGGGAATGCCCTTTTGTTCTTGCGCTTTCCACGCGTGAGTTCTGATGCTATCTGGAAAACAAGGAGAATAAGACATATAACCGCTTGGATTTTTCTTCAATTCTGACCAAATAGAGATTGCCGGATCATAGAGCATGCGAAGAAAAGATAGGTTTGTCCCTACGGGAGCTAATGATCGAAGACTTTTGGCCTGAAAGTCAAAGAACATCATTTGTCGCTGTTTTTCAAACAAGTTTCTAAACCCATTGGCACTTCCTATTGAAGGAAATTGAGAGATTATGTTGCTTATAGACATTAGCCTCGGTAGGGAGAAACATACCATTTCGCAGATGCTCTATGATCCGGGAAACTTATTTGGCCGAATTGAAGAAAATCCAGTGGCTATATGCCTTATTCTCCTTGTTACCAAGATGGCATGTCAGAACTCACGCATGGAAAGCCAAGAACAAAAGGGCATTCCTGCATCGGTCAACATATATGTGGAAACGATATCTCCTCTATAGAGGACAAGAAATTTTGGGGCAATCAGCAAAAGGGCATGAGAAATGAAGTACTTTCAAGGACCGCCATAGAACGGAGAGATGTTCACTAAAACGGTCATAATTTTGTCATTCGAGTCCATGTCGGACCCACAAGTACTCAAACTGCTCACGGCGAGTAATGAATAATCCAGAAATATACTCTCGCTATGCCAGAGGCCCGAGTACCCTCAAATTCAGCCTTAAGGTGACTTTTGGCCCTGAAAGTCAAAGGACACCATTCGTCGTTGTTTTTTAGAAAAGTTTCTGAACCCATTGGCACTTCCTTTTGAAGGAAATTCAAGAGATTATGTTTCTTATAGACATTAGCCTCCCTGGTAGGGACAAACGTACCTTTCTGCAGATGCACAATGATCTGGGTAATATCATTTGGTCGTAAATTGAAGAAAATCCAGTGGCTATATGCCTTATTCTCCTTGTTTTCGCCGGATAGCATGCTGTAGCTCACGCGCATGAAAGCCAAGAACAAAAGGGCATTCCTGGCATCGGTCAATATATATGTGGAAACGATATCTCCTCTATAGAGGACAAGAAATTTTGGGGCAGTCATGCAAAAAGCGCACGAGAAAATGAAGTACTTTCAAGGACTGCCATAGAATGGAGAGATGTTCACTAAAACGGTCATAATTTTGTCATTCGGAGTCCGTGTCGGACCCACAAGTACTCAAACTGCTCCTGGCGAGCGTGCGAATCTAGAAAATACTCCCCGCTTGCACCAGGAGGCCCGGAGTGCCCTCAACTACGGCCTTAAGCAGGACTTTTTGGCCCTGAAAGTCAAAGAACATCATTTGTCGCTGTTTTTCAGAAAAGTTTCTGAACCCATTGGCACTTCCTATTGAAGGAAATTCGAGAGATTATGCTGCTTATAGACATTAGCCCCCCTGGTAGGGAGAAACATACCTTTCTGCATGTGCTCTCTCATCCGGGAAATCTCATTTGGCCGTAAATTGAAGAAAATCCAGCGGCTATATGCCTTATTCTCCTTGTTTTTGCCGTATGGCATGCTGTAACTCACGCGCGTGAAAGCCAAGAACAAAAGGGCATTCCTGGCATCGGTCAATATATATGTGGAAACGATATCTCCTCTATAGAGGACAAGAAATTTTGGGGCGGTCGGTAGCAAAAAGCGCACGACAAAATGAAGTACTAGGACCGCCATAGAAAGGAGAGATGTTCACTAAAGCGGTCATAATTTTGTCATTCGAGTCCGTGTGGGACCCACAAGTACTCAAACGCTTTCATGGAAAAGTGTGAATCCAGAAAATACTCCCGCTTATGCCAGAGGCCGGAGTACCCTCAAATTCAGCCTTAAGCAGGACTTTTGGCCCCGAAAGTCAAAGGACATCATTCGTCATTGCTGTTTTAGACAAGTTTTTGAACCCATTGGCACTTCCTTTTGAAGGAAAGTTGAGAGATTATGTTTCTTATAGACATTAGCCCCCCTGGTAGGGACAAACGTACCTTTCTGCAGATGCTCAATGATCCGGGCAATCTCATTTGGCCGTAAATTGAAGAAAATCCAGCGGCTATATGCCTTATTCTCCTTGTTTTTCCTGGATAGCATGCTGTAACTCACGCGCGTGAAAGCCAAGAACAAAAGGGCATTCCTGGCATCGGTCAATATATATGTGGAAACGATATCTCCTCTATAGAGGACAAGCAATTTTGGGGCAGTCAGGCAAAATGCACACGAGAAAACGAAGTACTTTCAAGGACTGCCATAGAATGGAGAGATGTTCACTAAAACGGTCATAATTTTGTCATTCGGTGTCCGTGTCGGACTCACAAGTACTCAAACTGCTCCCGGCGAGCGTGTGAATTTAGAAAATACTCCCCGCTTGCGCCAGGAGGCTCAGCGTGCCCTCAAATACGGCCTTAAGCAGGACTTTTTGGCCCGGAAAGTCAAAGAATATCATTCGACGCTGTTTTTCAAACAAGTGTCTGAACCCATTGGCACTTCCGATTGAAGGAAATTCGAGAGATTATGCTGCTTATAGACATTCGCCCCCCTGGTAGGTAAACCTACCTTTCTGCAGATGCTCTATGATCCGGGAAATTTCACTTGGCCGTAAATTGAAGAAAATCCGGCGGCTATATGCCTTATTCTCCTTGTTTTCGCCAGATGGCATGTCAGAACTCGCAGCGTGAAAGCCAAGAACAAAAGGGCATTCCTGGCATAGGTCAACATATATGTGGAAACAATATCTCCTCTATAGAGGACAAGAAATTTTGGGGCAATCAGGCAAAAAGCGCATGAGAAAGTGAAGTACTTTCGAGGACTGCCATAGAACGAAGAGATGTTCGCTAAAACGGTCATAATTTTGTCATTCAGAGTCCGTGTCGGACCCACAAGTACTCAAACTGCTCACGGCGAGTGCGCGAATCCAAAAAATACTCCTCGCTTGCGCGAGGAGGCCCGGAGTACCCTCAAATTCAGCCTTAAGCAGGACTTTTTGGCCCTGAAAGTAAAAGGACACCATTCGTCGCTGTTTTTTAGACAAGTTTCTGAACCCATTGGCACTTCCTTTTGAAGGAAATTCGAGAGATTATGTTTCTTATAGACATTAGCCCCCCTGGTAGGGACAAACGTACCTTTCTGCAGATGCTCTATGATCGGAAATCTCATTTGGCCGTAAATTGAAGAAAATCCAATGACTATATGCCTTATTCTCCTTGTTTTTCTTGGATAGCATCTTTGTAACTCGCGCGTGAAAGCCAAGAACAAAAGGGCATTCTGGCATCGGTCAATATATATGTGGAAGCGATATCTCCTCTATAGAGGACAAGAAATTTTAGGGCAATCAGCAAAAGCGCATGAGAAAATGAAGTGCTTTGAGAGGACGCCATAGAACGGAGAGATGTTAACTAAAGCGGTCATAATTTTGTCATTGAGTCCGTGTCGGACGCACAAGTACTCAAACTGCTCACGATGAAAGTGCGAATCAAAAAATACTCCCGCTTGCGAAGAGGCCGGAGTACCCTCAAATTCAGCCTTAAGCAGGACTTTTGGTACGAAAGTCAAAGGACACCATTAAATCGCTATTTTTAGACAAGTTTCGAACCCATTGGCACTTCCTTTTGAAGGAAATTCGAGAGATTATGTTTCTTATAGACATTAGCCCCTGGTAGGGACAAGCGTACCTTCTGCGGATGCTCTATGATCCGGAAATCTCATTTGGCGTAAATTGAAGAAAATCCAGTGACTATATGCCTTATTCTCCTTGTTTTTCTTTGGATAGCATCTTTGTAACTCGCAGCGTGAAAGCCAATAACAAAAGGGCATTCCTGGCATCGGTCAATATATATGTTGAAACGATATCTCCTCTATAGAGGACAAGAAATTTTGGGGTAGTCAGGCAAAAAGCGCAAGAGAAAATGAAGTACTTTCAAGGACTGCCATAGAATGGAGAGATGTTCACTAAAACGGTCATAATTTTGTCATTCGGATTCCGTGTTAGACTCACAAGTACTCAAACTGCTCCCGGTGAGCGTGTGAATCTAGAAAATACTCCCCGCTTGCGCCAGGAGGCTCGGCGTTCCCTCAAATACGGCCTTAAGCAGGACTTTTTGGCCCTGAAAGTCAAAGAACATCATTTGTCGCTGTTTTTCAGACAAGTTTCTGAAGCCATTGGCACTTCCTATTGAAGGAAATTCGAGAGATTATGCTGCTTATAGACATTAGCCCCCCTGGTAGGGAGAAACATACCTTTCTGCAGATGCTCTATGATCCGGGAAATCTCATTTGGCCGTAATTGAAGAAAATCCAGCGGCTATATGCCTTATTCTCCTTGTTTTCGCCGTATGGCATGCTGTAACTCACGCGCGTGAAAGCCAAGAACAAAAGGGCATTCCTGGCATCGGTCAACATATATGTGGAAACGATATCTCCTCTATAGAGGACAAGAAATTTTGGGGCAATCAGGCAAAAAGCGCATGAGAAAGTGAAGTACTTTCGAGGACTGCCATAGAACGAAGAGATGTTCGCTAAAACAGTCATAATTTTGTCATTCAGAGTCCGTGTCGGACCCACAAGTACTCAAACTGCTCACGGCGAGTACGCGAATCCAGAAAATACTCCCCGCTTGCGTCAGGAGGCCCGGAGTACCCTCAAATTCAGCCTTAAGCAGGACTTTTTGGCCTTGAAATTCAAAGGACACCATTCGTCGCAGTTTTTAGACAAGTTTCTGAACCCATTGGCACTTCCTTTTGAAGGAAATTCGAGAGATTATGTTTCTTATAGACATTAGCCCCCTGGTAGGGACAAGCGTACCTTCTGCGGATGCTCAATGATCAAGGCAATCTCATTTGGCCATAAATTGAAGAAAATCCAGTGACTATATGCCTTATTCTCCTTGTTTTATTTGGATAGCATCTTTGTAACTCACAGCGTCAAAGCCAAGAACAAAAGGGCATTCTGGCATCGGTCTATATATATGTGGAAACGATATCTCCTCTATAGAGGACAAGAAATTTTGGGGCAGTCAGGCAAAAAGCACACGAGAAAATGAAGTACTTTCAAAGACTGCCATAGAATGGAGAGATGTTCACTAAAACGGTCATAATTTTGTCATTCGGAGTCCGTGTTGGACACACAAGTACTCAAACTGCTCCCGGCGAGCGTGCGAATCTAGAAAATACTCCCCGCTTGTGCCAGGAGGCCCGGAGTACCCTCAAATACGGCCTTAAGCAGGACTTTTTGGACCTGAAAGTCAAAGGACATCATTCGTCGCTGTTTTTCATACAAGTTTCTGAACCCATTGGCACTTCCTATTCAAGGAAATTCGAGAGATTATGCTGCTTATAAACATTAGCCCCCCTGGTAGGGAGAAACATACCTTTCTGCACATGCTCTATGATCCGGGAAATCTCATTTGGCCGTAAATTGAAGAAAATCCAGCGACTATATGCCTTATTCTCCTTGTTTTCGCCGTATGGTATGCTGCAACTCACGCACGTGAAAGCCAAGAACAAAAAGGCATTCCTGGCATTGGTCAATATATATGTGGAAACGATATCTCCTCTATAGAGGACAAGAAATTTTAGGGCAATCGGCAAAAAGCGCATGAGAAAATGAAGTACTTTCGAGGGGCGCCATAGAAGCGGAGAGATGTTCGCTAAAAGCGGTCATAGTTTTGTCATTGAGTCCGTGTCGGACCCACAAGTACACAAACTGCTTTCATGGCGAGTCGTGAATCAGAAAATACTCCCGCTTGCGCCGGGAGGCCGGAGTACCCTCAAATTCAGCCTTAAGCAGGACTTTTTGGTACGAAAGTCAAAGGACACCATTAAATATTTGTTTTTCAGACAAGTTTCCGAACCCATTGGCACTTCCTTTTGAAGGAAATTCGAGAGATTATGTTTCTTATAGACATTAGCCCCCCTGGTAGGGACAAACATACCTTCTGCGGATGCTCAATGATCTGGCGATCTCATTTGGCTGTAAATTGAAAAAATCCAGTGACTATATGCCTTATTCTCCTTGTTTTATTTGGATAGCATCTTTGTAACTCACGCGCGTCAAAGCCAAGAACAAAAGGGCATTCCTGGCATCGGTCAATATATATGTGGAAACGATATCTCCTCTATAGAGGACAAGAAATTTTGGGGCAGTCAGGCAAAAAGCACACGAGAAAATGAAGTACTTTCAAAGACTGCCATAGAATGGAGAGATGTTCACTAAAACGGTCATAATTTTGTCATTCGGAGTCCGTGTCGGACCCACAAGTACTCAAACTGCTCCCGGCGAGCGTGCGAATCTAGAAAATACTCCCCACTTGCACCAGGAGGCCCGGAGTACCCTCAAATACGGCCTTAAGCAGGACTTTTTGGACCTGAAAGTCAAAGAACATCATTAAATCATTGTTTTTTCATACGTTTGAACCCATTTGCACTTCCTATTGAAGGAAATTCGAGAGATTATGCTGCTTATAAATATTAGCCCCCCTGGTAGGGAGAAACATACCTTTCTACAGATGCTCTATGATCCGTGAAATCTCATTTGGCCGTAAATTGAAGAAAATCCAGCGGCTATATGCCTTATTCTCCTTGTTTTCGCCGTATGGTATCTTGCAACTCACATGCGTGAAAGCCAAGAACAAAAGGGCATTCTGGCATTGGTCGATATATATGTGGAAATGATATCTCCTCTATAGAGGACAAGAAATTTTGAGGCAATCAGGCAAAAAGCGCATGAGAAAATGAAGTACTTTCGAGGACTGCCATAGAACGGAGAGATGTTCGCTAAAACGGTCATAATTTTGTCATTCAGAGTCCGTGTCGGACCCACAAGTACTCAAACTGCTCGAGGCGAGTGCGCGAATCCAGAAAATACTCCCCGCTTGCGTCAGGAGGCCCGGAGTACCCTCAAATTCAGCCTTAAGCAGGACTTTTTGGCCTTGAAATTCAAAGGACACCATTCGTCGCAGTTTTTTAGACAAGTTTCTGAACCCATTGGCACTTCCTTTTGAAGGAAATTCGAGAGATTATGTTTCTTATAGACATTAGCCCCCTGGTAGGGACAAACGTACCTTTCTGCAGATGCTCAATGATCCGGGCAATCTCATTTGGCCGTAAATTGAAGAAAATCCAGCGGCTATATGCCTTATTCTCCTTGTTTTATTTGGATAGCATCTTTGTAACTCACAGCGTCAAAGCCAAGAACAAAAGGGCATTCTGGCATCGGTCAATATATATGTGGAAGCGATATCTCCTCTATAGAGGACAAGAAATTTTAGGCGATCGGGGCAAAAAGCACACGAGAAAATGAAGTACTTTCAAAAGCGCCATAGAATGGAGAGATGTTCACTAAAAGCGGTCATAATTTTGTCATTGGTCCGTGTCGGACCCACAAGTACTCAAACTGCTCCCCGGCGGCGTGCGAATCTAGAAAATACTCGCTTGCGCCGGGAGGCCGAGTACCCTCAAATCTGCCTTAAGCAGGACTTTTGGACACGAAAGTCAAAGGACATCATTAAATCATTGTTTTTCATACAAGTTTCTGAACCCATTTGCACTTCCTATTGAAGGAAATTCGAGAGATTATGCTGCTTATAAACATTAGCCCCCCTGGTAGGGAGAAACATACCTTTCTGCAGATGCTCTATGATTCGTGAAATCTCATTTGGCCGTAAATTGAAGAAAATCCAGCGGCTATATGCCTTATTCTCCTTGTATTCGCCGGATGGTATGCTGCAACTCACGCACGTGAAAGCCAAGAACAAAAGGGCATTCCTGGCATTGGTCAATATATATGTGGAAACGATATCTCCTCTATAGAGGACAAGAAATTTTGGGGCAATCAGGCAAAAAGCGCATGAGAAAATGAAGTACTTTCAAGGGCGCCATAGAAGCGGAGAGATGTTAAGCTAAAGCGGTCATAATTTTGTCATTCAGAGTCCGTGTCGGACCCACAAGTACTCAAACTGCTCGCGGCGAGTGCGCGAATCTAGAAAATACTCCCCGCTTGCGCCAGGAGGCCCGGAGTACCCTCAAATTCAGCCTTAAGCAGGACTTTTTGGCCTTGAATGTCAAAGGACACCATTCGTCGCTGTTTTTAGACAAGTTTCTGAACCCATTGGCACTTCCTTTTGAAGGAAATTCGAGAGATTATGTTTCTTATAGACATTAGCCCCCCTGGTTGATAGAGGCAAAGGTGTCCCGTCTTTCGATGAGATGGTGGATTTCGCTTTGGTGGAAGTCGACTTTGACGATCCGACTCTGAGCGTGCGAGGGCGTCGCGCCTAGCAATCGCTAAACCAACTCCGAGAGGTTATTGACCACGCCGACACGATCAACGACCACGAAGGTCATTTCCTGCGAGCAAGCGAAGAACAAGCAAGAAAGCTGAGATTGCAATCTGGATATTGCGAATATAAGATGAAAGCTTTATTGATCAAGGTGGGGTTACGTGCGCCTTTGTGCAGTCGTTGAACACAAGCGAAATCTGCGAAGTTGCAGCTATGGCGAACTTTTAATCTAAACAAAACCCAAAGTCTAAGCGGTGCCCTAAGGGCTGTATATATGGAGGAAGAGGGGTGAATTTCGTGGCCCTTGGTAGAGGGTCGAAACTAACCCTATCTCTTGTTTCCCCACATACGGACTCTAAAAATAGCCTATACTAATGTATTTCGAAATTACATGGGCTGGCCCAATAATAAGGTGATTTATGCACCTAGAATATCCTCTGGACGAAATTTATGAAGTGGCATCTTGTATATTTCGTCCAAGGCTTCATGCACTCATTATGGTGGCTTCAAAGTCCTGAAATCATCACTTGTAACTCCATTCTTGTCCCCCTTGCATGCCATCATCTCCATGCTTGTTCTTGCTCCAATGTTCATCCTTCTCCAAGCTAGGCCCTTCATTTGTAAGCAAAACAAATGTATCCAATTTAAGCAGCATCATATTCTCATGAACATTAGAATCATTACCAAGAAAGCGAAAGTACACAGTAATTTAGTTGGCGTCTTGTGAGCTCTAGTAATTGGTCCGGTATGTATAGCAGCGAGGGCTGTGGGTGTAACAATGGTATTGATGTCCTCATCATCCTCCCTTCTTGAAATGAAGTCGTCCTCGACGGAAGTTCATCTTCCTCACCCAAATATGGCTTCAAATCTGCAATGTTAAAAGTGGGACTAACCCCAAAATCTGCAGCAGCTCAAGTTTATATGCATTATCATTTACTTTCTCCAACACCTTAAAGGGACCAGCAACACGTGGCATTAGCTTTGATTTGCGCAAATCGGAAATCTATCCTTACATAAATGTAACCAAACAAGATCTCCGGTGCAAACACAACATGTTTTCTACCCTTATCTCCGACAAGTTTATATTTAGCATTCATACACTCAATGTTTTCCTTAGTTAACTCATGCATTTTTAAAATCAATTCAGCACGTTCTTTAGCATCAAAATTAACCTTCTCCGAAGATGGAAGAGGCAACAAATCAATAGGTGCGAGGTAGGAAACCATACACAACTTCAAAAGGGCACATCTTAGTAGTAGAATGCAATGAGCGATTATAAGCAAATTCAATATGAGGCAAGCATTCCTCCCACATTTTCTTATTATTCTTTAGAACAGCCCTAAGCATAGTAGACAATGTTCTATTGACTACTTCAGTTTGTCCATCGGTTTGGGGGTGACAAGTAGTACTAAAAGCGGTTTAGTCCCCAACTTAGCCCATAAACATCTCCAAAAGTGGCTAAGAAATTTAGTATCACGATCTGAAACAATAGTATTTGGCACACCATGCAAGCGAATAATTTCACGTAAGAACAAATCAGCAACATTGATGACATCATCGCTTTTATGACATGGTATAAAGTGTGCCATTTTAGAGAATCTATCCACGACAACAAATATGCTATCCCTCCCTTCTTTGTTCTAGGTAAACCTAAAACAAAGTCCATAGATATATCCTCCCAAGGAACACTAGAGTGCAGGCAAAGGCATATATAAACCATGAGGATTGAGTCGTGACTTAGCTTTTTGACATGTAGTGCAGCGAGCAATAAAGCGCTCAACATCCGTCTCATCTTTGGCCAAAAGAAATGTGTAGCAAGTCGTCCTCCGTCTTCTTCACGCCAAAGTGTCCCATTAGTCCTCCTCCATCGCCTCCTGCAACAACAAAAGACGAGCGGAGCTAGCTGGAATGCATAGCTTGTTAGCACGGAACACAAATCCATCATTAACGACAAACTTGTTCCATGTTCTTCCTTCTTTACAATTCTGCAATACATCTTTAAAATCAGCATCATGCACATATTGATCTTTGATGGTCTCCAAACCAAATATTTTGAAGTCAAGTTGTGAAAGCATAGTATAGCGACGAGACAATGCATCGGCAATAACATTTTCTTTACCCTTCTTGTGTTTAATGACATAAGGAAAGTCTCAATGAATTCAACCCATTTAGCATGTCTACGATTCAGTTTAGCTTGACTTTTAATATGTTTCAAAGATTCATGATCAGAATGTATAACAAATTCTTTGGGCCATAAATAATGTTGCCATGTTTCTAAAGTCGAACAAGAGCATATAATTCTTTATCATAAGTAGAGTAATTCAGACTAGGCCCACTCAATTTTTGAGAAAAGTATGCAACAGGTTTGCCATCTTGTAATAACACACCTCTAATCCAATTCCACTAGCATCACATTCAAGCTCAAAAGTCTTATTAAAATCGGGAAGTTGGAGTAAAGGAGCATGTGTCAACTTATCTTTCAATACCGTGAAGGCTTCTTCGTGTGCGGTACCCCAAACAAAAGGCACATCCTTCTTTGTAAGCTCATTGAGAGGTGCAGCAATGGTGCTGAAATCTCTCACAAAGCGCCTATAGAAACCAGCGAGGCCAAGGAAACTCCTCACTTGTGTGACCGTTTTGGGCTGCGGCCAACTCTCAATAGCTTCAATCTTGGCTTTATCAACTTCAATTCCTGTGGAGTAACAACATAGCCAAGAAAAGATACTCGATCGATTGCAAAAGGTGCACTTCCCAAGGTTACCAAACAAGCGTGCATCACGTAGAGCATTAAAAACAACACGTAAATGTTCCAAATGTTCTTCCAAAGATTTGCTATAAATCAGTATATCATCAAAATAGACTACCACAAATCGTCCAATGAAAGCACGTAAAACTTAGTTCATTAATCTCATGAAAGTACTAGGTGCATTAGTTAACCCAAAAGGCATGACTAACCACTCATATAATCCAAACTTAGTTTTAAATGCTGTTTTCCATTCATCTCCCAATTTCATACGAATTTGATGGTATCCACTCATAAATCAACTTTGGAGAATATTGTAGAGCCACTCAATTCATCAAGCATATCATCTAGCCTAGGAATAGGGTGGCGATAACGAATAGTAATATTATTGATGCCTCTACAATCAACACACATCGTGGCGTACCATCCTTTTTCGGCACTAGAATAATAGGAACAACACAAGGACTAAGGGATTCGCGTATATAACCTTTGTCGAGCAGCTCTGTACTTGGCGCATAATCTCCTTCGTCTCCTCCGGATTGATGCGGTATGGTGCACGGTTGGGTAATGATGCACGGGAATTAAGTCAATTTGATGCTCAATCCCTCGAATAGGTGGTAATCCGGTGGCACGTCTTGTGGAAAGCGTCGGTGAACTCTGCAAAATGTTAGTGACAATGAGGGGGCAAAGAGGAAACACGTCCTCGAATGAAAATAATGCCTCTTTGCACACAAAAGCATAGCAAATAGATTTGCTAAAATCTAGCTCATCAATATCAGATTTGGTGGCAAGTAAACATGCACTTTTCAATTTAATTTCAGAAGCAACGATAGATGGTTTATTATTAGGCTTCATGTGTTGCTCAAATTCTTTTGCCACAATCTGATTTTCACTCTTATTTTCTCTGTTTTGCTTTATTAGCTCTATTAATATCATCTTTCAAAATGGACTCGAGAGTCATAGGAAGCAAAGTAATATTTTTATCCTTATGAACAAGAGTATCTTGATTGTTTCTACCATGGTGTCTGAAATTTTATCAAATTGCCATGGTCTACCAAGTAACAAGGAACATGCTTGCATAGGTACCACATCACAATCAACATAATCAGCATATGTAGAGATACTAAAATGCACACGAGCGATCGTGTTACCTTCACCTTGCGCTGTTGTTGAACCATTGGATGTAGTAAGGATGTGGATGTGGTCTTGTGGTGAGAGATAGCTTCTCCACCATCTCCATGCTAGCCAAGTTGTTGCAGCTCCCTCCATCTATGATGGCCTTGAATAGAACGTTCCTTCAAACTCCTTTGTATGGAACAAATTATGCCTCTGATTTTGCTCACTTGTGTAACTGCACACTCAAAACACGTTGAGCAACTAAACATTCATACTGTCGGCATCTTGACAGCCATGTATTGTGTCTCATGATCGAATCATCTCCACCGTGTTCCTCATGTGTAATAAGAGCCAAAGTCTCCTCATCATAGTCACTAAGCGGACTCATACCCACCATCCTCGGTAGCAATCATCACACGCTGAGATTTGCATTCTCTCAATAAAATGTCCTCTTCCCTTACAATGACGACAAATAATATCACTTGTGTGCCTGTTGGCGTCATGGAAGAAGAAGAGCTCTGTGCAGGCCGGCGGTGTGCTCTTAGCAGATAGTGGTGGTTGTGCTGCTTTCTTGTATCACGGTTGGAGGTGGCTTTGAAGGAGGTGATGGTGCGGTGGAAGTAGATGATGCGTGGTGTCCATGATGAAGGTCGACTGCAGAGAAAAGTTAGTGCGGCGCCAATGCACTGTCGATCCTGCACTTCACGTTCAGCTTTACAAGCAAGATGGAATAAGCGAGTGATATTATTATAATCCTTATAGTCTAGAATGGTGCGAATCTCTCTATTTAATCCACCCGGAAAGCGTGCAAGCATAGCTTCATTCTCCTCAACAATACCACATCTAATCAAGCCAGTTTGTAATTCGATAATATTCTTCTCTGAGTTTTTCCTTGTCTTAAGCGCTGCAATTTTTGAAGTAATTCACGTTGATAATATGGTGGAACCCAACGATACGCATAGCAGTTTTCAAAGCAGCCCAAGTAGCTGGAGCAGGATATAATCTACAATGTTGAGACCACCAAACACATGCAAAGCTAGTGAAAGCACAAGCAATGGCGAGAACACGTCTCTCCTCGGGATATTGTAAACATGTAAATCGTTGTTGGTTTCTAACTCCCAAGTAAGATATATATCGAGGAACATATCTACCCTCAAATGGTGGAATATTCAATTTCAGTTTAGGGAGATGGTCATGATCTCGTACTGAGGGGAGCCCTAATATTGCCATTATTTGCATGTGGGCGACACTGGTGGTTGTGGTCTTGGTAGTTGCACGTAGTTCGATGTTGATCAACCTCATCCTCATAATCGTCCACATACTCATCATCCTCCTCGGTACCACCAGCAGCGATGGCGAGGAGCCAAAGAAGCACCAACAGCGATGAGCAATGGCACGAAATTTTTCTGGCTCAAGAGGAACCGTTGAGCTCGTCCATCTTGATTCGGAAGGGGCGAAGTTGTTGTCGTTCTTGAGAGGTGCGATAGGTGCAGCCGGCGGTGGTTGTGGAAAAGCAGCGAGCAATTCATCAAACTTGCTATCAAGCTTTGTTTCAAGCGTCTTCTCAATGCCATCTATCTTCTCCATGGCCTCGTCAAATCTGTTTACCACGTCTTGCTTTTTGTCCAATCATCATTTCTTTGAAACTTATCATGTAGCTATTTGTTCGTCGAGTTCTCCCAATCAGTCTCATCGACTTGTGATCCTACCATGGTTAGTAGAAAATAGAAACACACAAGAATATGATCCTACAAACTACTAAAGAGTGGTGGTGGTGTATCACAAACCCGTCAAGCAAATCTCAAATTCTTACAGTTCTTACCCAGTGACGGTGGTGATCGGCAACCGTTGTAGTCAAAACTCTCAAAGCTTGGATATAGCGATTACGGGGAGAATCAAGCATGGCGTAGATGTATGTGGAGCTGGGAAGGCTTATAATATGGTAGCAAAAAGGTCGGCAATAATCAACTCAGAGATGCAAAGTTGAATAGGCGCTCAGCAGCAGTCTTGTGCTAGTCCTAGGCTAGAACCGTGCTAGAGACGCGAGCCTAGAACACTAACAAAATCACGGCGCTGCACGTAAACAAGGGAGGAGCACACTCTGAATTTTTTTTTCTTTTTTTTTCCTTTTTTTGCACTTTTTGTCCTCTTTTTTTTTTGCTCGCAACAAATTTTTTCGGAAAAAGTCTACAAATGGTCTAAAAACTGCCTAGCGAATTTTTTTTTTTGAAGCTGGAACTATTTTTCTTCTGCGGATGGCTTGGAAGTTGGGGAGTCTGTCTTTGTCACGACTTCGGAGTATCGCGTGATCTGGAAATCGAGAACAATGCAACAATTCTTGGACTCGGACTAGGGGTGGTGGCGGAGATGAATCTGGTGGAACTTCGGATGGTGGCGGATATATGTTTGCAGTGGACTCGGATGGGCGTGATGGCGGCGGATATGTGGTGGCGTATATGGATTCGGATTGGCGGTGAATATGTGGCGGTGGTATATGGCAGCGGGGCGTGACAACTTGTGAACAGAACTCGAAACTCTAAAAGACTAGGCGCTAAGACCAGCAACTTGACACGACGATGCAACCGCCAATTCAACAAAGCAAATCTGAGAAAAGATTATGCAAAGGCTCAGATTGGTTGGACGGGATGAACTAACCCTAATTTTTTTGGCTTTTTCGTGGACTATAGGTATGAAGAACAGACTCGATCTAAACTACGAAAAAGCGTAAAATCTCACCGAGCAACACGGAAATCTGATACCACTTGATAGAGGCAAAGGTGTCCGTCTTTCGATGAGATGGTGGATTTCGCTTTGGTGGAAGTCGACTTTGACGATCCGACTACGAGCGTGCGAGGGCGTCGCGCCTTAGCAATCGCTAAACCAACTCCGAGAGGTTATTGACCACGCCGAACACGATCAACGACCACGAAGGTCATTTCCTGCGAGCAAGCGAAGAACAAGCAAAAGCTGAGATTGCAATCTGGATATTGCGAATATAAGATGAAAGCTTTATTGATCAAGGTGGGGTTACTGTGGCGCCTTTATGCAGTCGTTGAACACAAGCGAAACGCGAAGTTGCAGCTATGGTGAACTTATAATCTAAACAAAACCCAAAGTCTAAGCGGTGCCCTAAGGGCTGTATATATGGAGGAAGAGGGGTGAATTTCGTGGCCCTTGGTAGAGGGTCCAAACTAACCCTATCTCTTGTTTCCCCACATACGGACTCTAAAATAGCCTATACTAATGTATTTCGAAATTACATGGGCTGGCCCAATAATAAGGTGTGTGACACCTAGAATAGCCTCTGGACGAAATTTATGAAGTGGCATCTTGTATATTTCGTCCAAGGCTTCATGTACTCATTATGGTGGCTTCAAAGTCTGAAATCATCACTTGTAACTCCATTCTTGTCCCCTTGCGCATGCCATCATCTCCATGCTTGTTCTTGCTCCAATGTTCATCCTTCTCCAAGCTAGGCCCTTCATTTGTAAGCAAAACAAATGTATCCAATTTAAGCGACATCATATTCTCATGAACATTAGAATCATTACCAAGAAGCGAAAGTACACGGTAATTTAGTTGGCGTCTTGTGAGCTCTAGTAATTGGTCCGGTATGTATAGCGGCGAGGGGCTGTGGGTGTAACAATGGTATTGATGTCCTCATCCTTTGGTAGGGACAAACGTGCCTTTCTGCGCAGATGCTCAATGATCCGGCAATCTCATTTGGCCGTAAATTGAAGAAAATCCAGCTGACTATATGCCTTATTCTCCTTGTTTTCGCTGGATAGCATGTTTGTAACTCACAGCGTCAAAGCCAAGAACAAAAGGGCATTCCTAGCATCGG
Source organism: Aegilops speltoides (assembly GCA_021437245.1). Taxonomy (NCBI): domain Eukaryota; kingdom Viridiplantae; phylum Streptophyta; class Magnoliopsida; order Poales; family Poaceae; genus Aegilops; species Aegilops speltoides. The sequence goes on from JAHHZJ010000864.1 coordinate 20,832, forward strand.
TCAATATATATGTGGAAGCGATATCTCCTCTATAGAGGACAAGAAATTTTGGGGCGGTCGGACAAAAGCGCGCGCGAGAAAATGAAGTACTTTCAAGGACGCCATAGAATGGAGAGATGTTGATAAAAGCAGTCATAATTTTGTCATTCGGAGTCCGTGTCGGACCCACAAGTACTCAAACTGCTCCCGGCGAGCGTGCGAATCTAGAAAATACTCCCCGCTTGCGCCAGGAGGCCCGGAGTACCCTCAAATACGACCTTAAGCAGGACTGTTTGGACCTGAAAGTCAAAGGACATCATTCGTCGCTGTTTTTCATACAAGTTTCTGAACCCATTGGCACTTCCTATTGAAGGAAATTCGAGAGATTATGCTGCTTATAAACATTAGCCCCCCTGGTAGGAAGAAACATACCTTTCTGCACATGCTCTATGATCCGGGAAATCTCATTTGGCCGTAAATTGAAGAAAATCCAGCGGCGATATGCCTTATTCTCCTTGTTTTCGCCGTATGGTATGCTGCAACTCACGCACGTGAAAGCCAAGAACAAAAAGGCATTCCTGGCATTGGTCAATATATATGTGGAAACGATATCTCCTCTATAGAGGACAAGAAATTTTGGGGCAATCAGGCAAAAAGCGCATGAGAAAATGAAGTACTTTCGAGGACTGCCATAGAACGGAGAGACGTTCGCTAAAACTGGCTTGATTAGATGTGGTATTATTATCAGGAATTACAAACTGGCTTGATTAGATGTTGTATTGTTGAGGAGAATGAAGCTATGCTTGCACGTTTTCTGGGTGGATTAAATAGAGAGATTCAGACCATTCTAGACTATAAGGATTATAATAATATCACTCGTTTATTCCATCTTGCTTGTAAAGCTGAACATGAAGTGCAGGATCGACAAGCATTGGCGCGGACTAACTTTTCTGCAGGTCGACCTTCATGATGGACACCACGTGCATCATCTACTTCCACACGTTCTGCTACACCGGCACCTCCGTCGGGTGCCACCTCCAACCGTGATACCTGCAGCGAGCACAACCACCACTATCCGCCAAGAGCACACCTGCGGACCTGCATAGAGCTGTTCTTCTTCCATGGCGTCAACAGGGCACACAAGTGATATTATTTGTCGTCGTTGTAAGGGAAGAGGACATTTTGCGAGAGAATGCAAATCTCAGCGTGTGATGATTGCTCGAGGATGGTGGGTATGAGTCCGCTAGTGACTATGATGAGGAGACTTTGGCTCTTATTACACATGAGGAACACGGTGGAGATGATTCGATCATGAAACACAATACATGGCTTTGAAGATCTTGACAGGTATGAATGTTTAGTTGCTCAACGTGTTTTGAGTGTGCAGGTTACATGTGCTGAGCAAAATCAGAGGCATAATTTGTTCCATACAAAGGGAGTTGTGAAGGAGCGTTCTATTCAGCGTCATCATAGATGGAGGGAGCTGCAACAACTTGGCTAGCATGGAGATGGTGGAGAAGCTATCTCTCACCACAAGACCACATCCACATCCTTACTCCATTCAATGGTTCAACAACAAATGCAAGGTTAAGGTAACACGTCTCTTGTTAGGTAATGCGTTTTAGTATCTCTACATATTTGATTATGTTGATTGTGATGTGGTACCTATGCAAGCATGTTCCTTATTACTTGGTAGACCATGGCAATTTGATAAAAATTCTGTACACCATGGTAGAAACAATCAGTATACTCTTGTTCATAAGGATAAAAATATTACTTTGCTTCCTATGACTCCTGAGTCCATTTTGAAAGATGATATTAATAGAACTAATAAAGCAAAACAGGAGAAAAATAAGAGTGAAAATCAGATTGTGGCAAAAGAATTTGAGCAACATATGAAGCCTAATAGTAAACCATAACTTGTGTGACCGTTTTGGGCTGCGGCCAACTCTCAATAGCTTCAATCTTGGCTTTATCAACTTCAATTCCCTGTGGAGTAACAACATAACCAAGAAAAGACACTCGGTCGGTGCAAAAGGTGCACTTCCCAAGATTACCAAACAAACGTGCATCACGTAGAGCATTAAAAACAGCACGTAAATGTTCCAAATGTTCTTCCAAATATTTGCTATAAATCAGTATATCATCAAAATAGACTACCACAAATGATGAGGACATCAATACCATTGTTACACCCACAGCCCCTACTGTTACATATACGGGACCAATTACTAGAGCTCGCGCACGCCAATTAAATTACCAGGTACTTTCGTTTCTTGGTAATGATTTTAATGTTCATGAGAATATGATGCTGCCTAAATTGGATACATTTGTTTTGCTTACAAATGAAGGGCCTAGCTTGGAGAAGGATGAACATTGGAGCAAGAACACGCATGGAGTTGATGGCATGCTAAGGGGATCAAGAACGGAGTTACAAGTGATGATTTCAGGACTTTGAAGCCACCATAAGGAGTGCATGAAGCCTTGGACGAAATATACAAGATGCCACTTCATAATATTCGTCCATAGGCTATTCTAGGTCTTCTCGTCACCTTATTATTGGGCCAGGCCCATGTAATTTCGAAATACTTAAGTATAGGCTATTTTTAGAGTCCGTATGTGTGGGGAAACAAGAGATAGGGTTGGTTTGGACCCCACCCTCAAGGGCCACGAAATTCCTCCTCTTCCCCATATATACAGCCCTTAGGGCACCGTTTAGACTTTGGGTTTTGTTTAGATCAAAAGTTCGCCATAGCTGCAACTTCGCGTGCATTTCGTTTGTGTTCAACGACGGACAAAGGCGTCCACAGAACCCCACCTTGATCAATAAAGCTTTCATCTTATATTCGCAATATCCAGATTGCAATCTCAGTTTCTTGCTTGTTCTTCGTTTGCTCGCAGGAAATAGACCCTCGTGGTCGGGTTGATCGTGCTCGGCGTGGTCAATAACCTCTCGGAGTTGGTTTAGCGATTGCTAAAGTAGCGACGTCCTCGCCGCTTCGTAGTCGGATCGTCAAAGTCGACTTCCACCAAAGCGAAATCCACCATCTCATCGAAAGGCGGGACACCTTTGCCTCTATCAAGTGGTATCAGATTTCCAGGTTGCTCGGTGAGATTTTCTGATTTTCGTAGTTTAGATCGAGTCTCATTCTTCATACCTACAGTCCACGAAAAAGCCAAAAAAATTAGGGTTAGGTCATCATATCCGAACCAATCGAGCCTTGCATAATCTTTTACGTATTTGCGTTGTTGAATTTGCGGTTGCATCGTCGTGTCTAGTTCTTTGGTCTTAGAGTCTAGTCTTTTAGAGTTTGAGTTACGGTCATAAGTTGTCACGCCGCCGCGCACCATCATCATCGCCCTCGCCATCTACCACCACCGCTTATCCGCCACCGCTTGAATCCGTATCCATATACCACCACCGCTGCCATATATCACCACCGCGCCATCGATCACCATATATCCACCACCAATCCGAGTCCCTTGCATATTAGGTTTGTTTTGGGATCCATCTAGTTTTCCGATTCGTGTTTCCTTGTGTGAGTAGGTTTCTGATTCCAGCAATCTTTTGCCGTCCGTAGAAGAGGTTGGTTTCAAAAAAAGAGTCCGGAAACCACCCTCCGTTTAGGCCCAAAATTTTCCAAAAACGCACGGGATAAAAATTTCCGGCTATCCTATTTTTAGGTGTTTCTAAGCGTATTGAGCGATCGCCGTTATAGAAAGTTTTTTGACCCGTTTCAGCTTTTTGGGTCAGGCGATCGAAAAAAAAAATTTGGTCGAAAAATTTCGTGCCCATCTGTCGGTTTGACACAGGAAGAGTTTTGAGACACTCGCCATTATAGTGATTTTTCGCAAAAAAAAAAAAAAAAAAAAAAAAAAAGCGAAAAAAAAAATTCAGAGTGTGCTTTTCCTTTGTTTACGTGCAGCGCCGTGATTTTGTTAGTGTTCTAGGCTCGCGTCTCTAGCACGGTCTAGCCTAGGACCAACCTGATCTGTCGTTGGCGTTTATTCAACTTTGCATCTCTGATTTGATTATTCTTGACCCTTTTGCTACCATATTATAAGCCTTCCCAGCTCCACATACATCTCGTCGTGCGTTTGATTCTCCCTGTAATCGCTATAGCCAAGCTTTGAGAGTTTTGACTACAACGGTTGCCGATCACCACCTTCTTTGGGTAAGGCTGTAAGAATTTGAGATTTGCTTCACGGTTTGTGACTGCCCACCACGCCACCACCACCACTTCCTAGTAGTCTGAGGATCATATTCTTGTGTGTTTCTATTGCTGCTAACCATGGCAGGAACACAGGCCGATGAGACTGATTGGGAGAACGACAAACAAACAGCTACATGATAAGTTTGAGCAAATGATGATTGGACAGGTGCAAGATGTGGTAAACAGATTTGACGAGGCCATGGAGAAGATAGATGGCATTGAGAAGGCGTTTGAAACAAAGCTTGATAGCAAGTTTGATGAATTGCTCTCGCGTTTTCCACAACCACCGCCGGCTGCACCTATCGCACCTCTGCAGCGACAACAACTCGCCCCTTCGAATCGGTATGGGACGAGCTCAGCGTGTTCCTATTGAGCGGGACAAAATTCTGGTGCCGCTGCCATCTGCTGTTGGTGCTTCTTTGGCTCCTCGCTACTGCTGCTGCTGCTGGTACCGGCGAGGATGATTATGTGGAAGATTACAAGGATGAGGTTGATCAACATCGAACTACGTGCAACCACCAGCACCACAACCACCGGTCGTCCACATGCAAATAATGGCAATGTTAGGGCTCCCCCTAGTGCGAGATCATGACCATCTCCCTAAACTGAAATTGAATATTCCACCATTTGAGGGTAGATATGTTCGATATATATCTTACTTGGGAGTTAGAAACTGAACAACGATTTACATGTTTACAATATCACGAGGAGAGGCGTGTTCTGCTGCTTTGTTTGTGCTTTCACTAGCTTTGCATGTGTTTGGTGGTCCGAACATTGTAGATTATATCTGTTCCACCACTTGGGCTGCTTTGAAAACTTCTATGCGTACTCGTTGGGTTTCACCATATTATCAACGTGAATTACTTCAAAAATTGCAGCGTTTAAGACAAGGAAAAAATTTCGTAGAAGAATATTATCGGGAATTACAAACTGGCTTGATTAGATGTGGTATTGTTGAGGAGAATGAAGCTATGCTTGCACGTTTTCGGGTGGATTAAATAGAGAGATTGAGACCATTCTAGACTATAAGGATTATAATAATATCACTCGTTTATTCCATCTTGCTTGTAAAGCTGAGCGTGAAGTCAGGATCGGCGAGGCATTAGCGCGCATTAACTTTTCTCGCAGGTCGACCTTCATCATGGACACCACGTGCATCATCTACTTCCTTTGCACCATCACCTCCTTGGTGCCACCTCCAACCGTGATACAAGCGGCACAACCACCACTATCGCCAAGAGCACACTGCTTGGGCCTGCACAGCTCTTCTTCTTCCATGGCGTCAGCAGGGCACACAAGTGATATTATTTGTCGTCGTTGTAAGGGAAGAGGACATTTTCTTGAGAGAATGCAAATCTCAGCGTGTGATGATTGCTCACGAGGATGGTGGGTATGAGTCCGCTAGTGACTATGATGAGGAGACTTTGGCTCTTATTACACATGAGGAACACGGTGGAGATGATTACGATCATGAGACACAATACATGGCTCTTTGAAGATGCTAACAGGTATGAATGTTTAGTTGCTCAACGTGTTTTGAGTGTGCGAGTTACACAAGTGAGCAAAATCAGAGGCATAATTTGTTCCATACAAAGGAGTTGTGAAGGAGCGTTCTATTAGCGTCATCATAGATGGAGGGAGCTGCAACAACTTGGCTAGCATGGAGATGGTGGAGAAGCTATCTCTCACCACAAGACCACATCCACATCCTTACTACATCCAATGGTTCAACAACAGCGGCAAGGTGAAGGTAACACGTCTTTGTTCGTGTGCATTTTAGTATCTCTACATATGCTGATTATGTTGATTGTGATGTGGTACCTATGCAAGCATGTTCCTTGTTACTTGGTAGACCATGGCAATTTGATAAAAATTCTGTACACCATGGTAGAAACAATCGGTATACTCTTGTTCATAAGGATAAAAATATTACTTTGCTTCCTATGACTCCTGAGTCCATTTTGAAAGATGATATTAATAGAGCTAATAAAGCAAAACAGGAGAAAAATAAGAGTGAAAATCAGATTGTGGCAAAAGAATTTGAGCAACACATGAAGCCTAATAATAAACCATCTCTGTTTCTTACGAAATTAAATTGAAAAGTGCATGTTTACTTGCCACCAAATCTGATATTGATGAGCTAGATTTTAACAAATCTATTTGCTATGCTTTTGTGTGCAAAGAGGCATTATTTTCATTCGAGGGCGTGCCTTCCTCTTTGCCCCCTGCTGTCACTAACATTTTGCAGGAGTTCACGGCGTCTTTCCACAAGGCGTGCCACCGGATTACCACCTATTCGAGGATTGAGCATCAAATTGACTTAATTCCGGTGCATCATTACCCAACCGTGCACCATACCGTACCAATCCGGAGGAGCGAAGGAGATTATCGTCAAGTACAGGAGCTGCTCGACAAAGGTTATATCGCGAATCCCTTAGTCCTTGTCTGTTCCTATTATTCTAGTGCCAAAAAGGATGGTACGTCACGTATGTGTGTTGATTGTAGAGGCATCAATAATATTACTATTCGTTATCGTCACCCTATTCCTAGGCTAGATGATATGCTTGATGAATTGAGTGGCTCTACAATATTCTCCAAAGTTGATTTGCGTAGTGGATACCATCAAATTCGTATGAAATTGGGAGATGAATGGAAAACAGCATTTAAAACTAAGTTTGGATTATATGAGTGGTTAGTCATGCCTTTTGGGTTAACTAATGCACCTAGTACTTTCATGAGATTAATGAGCGAAGTTTTACGTGCTTTCATTGGACGATTTGTGGTAGTCTATTTTGATGATATCTTGATTTATAGCAAATCTTTGGAAGAACATTTGGAACATTTACGTGCTGTTTTTAATGCTCTCGTGATGCACGTTTGTTTGGTAACCTTGGGAAGTGCACCTTTTGCACCGACCGAGTATCTTTTCTTGGCTATGTTGTTACTCCACGAGGAATTGAAGTTGATAAAGCCAAGATTGAAGCTATTGAGAGTTGGCGCAGCCCAAAGCGGTCACACAAGTGAGGAGTTTCCTTGGCCTCGCTGGTTTCTATAGGCGTTTTGTGAGAGATTTCAGCACCATTGCTGCACCTCTCAACGAGCTTACAAAGAAGGATGTGCCTTTTGTTTGGGGTACCGCATACGGAAGAAGCCTTCATGGTGTTGAAAGATAAGTTGACACATGCTCCTTTACTCCAACTTCCTGATTTTAATAAGACTTTTGAGCTTGAATGTGATGCTAGTGGAATTGGATTAGGAGGTGTGTTATTACAAGATGGCAAACCTGTTGCATACTTTTACGAAAAATTGAGTGGGCCTAGTCTGAATTACTCTACTTATGATAAAGAATTATATGCTCTTGTTAGGACTTTAGAAACATGGCAACATTATTTATGGCCCAAAGAATTTGTTATACATTCGATCATGAATCTTTGAAACATATTAAAAGTCAAGCTAAACTGAATTGTAGACATGCTAAATGGGTTGAATTCATTGAGACTTTCCTTATGTCATTAAACACAAGAAGGGTAAAGAAAATGTTATTCTTGATGCATTGTCTAAATCGCTATACTATGCTTTCACAACTTGACTTCAAAATATTTGGTTTGGAGACCATCAAAGATCAATATGTGCATGATGCTGATTTTAAAGATGTATTGCAGAATTGTAAAGAAGGAAGAACATGGAACAAGTTTGTCATTAATGATGGATTTGTGTTCGTGCTAACAAGCTATGCATTCCAGCTAGCTCCGTTCGTCTTTTGTTGTTGCAGGAGGCGCATGGAGGAGGACTAATGGGACACTTTGGCGTGAAGAAGGCGGAGGACGTACTTGCTACACATTTCTTTTGGCCAAAGATGAGGCGGGATGTTGAGCGTTTTATTGCTCGCTGCACTACATGTCAAAAAGCTAAGTCACGACTCAATCCTCATGGTTTATATATGCCTTTGCTGTACCTAGTGTTCCTTGGGAGGATATATCTATGGACTTTGTTTTAGGTTTACCTAGAACAAAGAAGGGAGGATAGCATATTTGTTGTCGTGGATAGATTTTGAAAATGGCACACTTTATACCATGTCATCAAAGCGATGATCTTTGTCAATGTTGCTGATTTGTTCTTTCGTGAAATTATTCGCTTGCATGGTGTGCCAAATACTATTGTTTCAGATCGTGATACTAAATTTCTTAGCCACTTTTGGAGATGTTTATGGGCTAAGTTGGGGACTAAACTTCTTTTAGTACTACTTGTCACCCCAAACCGATGGACAAACTGAAGTAGTCAATAGAACATTGTCTACTATGCTTAGGGCTGTTCTAAAGAATAATAAGAAAATGTGGGAGGAATGCTTGCCTCATATTGAATTTGCTTATAATCGTTCATTGCATTCTACTACTAAGATGTGCCCTTTTGAAATTGTGTATGGTTTCCTACCTCGTGCACCTATTGATTTGTTGCCTCTTCCATCTTGGAGAAGGTTAATTTTGATGCTAAAGAACGTGCTGAATTGATTTTAAAAATGCATGAGTTAACTAAGGAAAACATTGAGCGTATGAATGCTAAATATAAACTTGCTGGAGATAAGGGTAGAAAACATGTTGTGTTTGCACCGGAGATCTTGTTTGGTTACATTTGCGTAAGGATAGATTTCTGATTTGCGCAAATCAAAGCTAATGCCACGTCTCTGCTGGTCCCTTTAAGGTGTTGGAGAAAATAAATGATAATGCATATAAACTTGAGCTGCCTGCAGATTTTGGGGTTAGTCCCACTTTTAACATTGCAGATTTGAAGCCTTATTTGGGTGAGGAAGATGAGCTTCCGTCGAGGGCGACTTCATTTCAAGAAGGGAGGATGATGAGGACATCAATACCATTGTTACACCCACAGCCCCTCTTGTTACATATCTGGGACCAATTACTAGAGCTCGCAAGACGCCAATTAAATTACGGTACTTTCGTTTCTTGGTAATGATTTTAATGTTCATGAGAATATGATGCTGCCTAAATTGGATACATTTGTTTTGCTTACAAATGAAGGGCCTAGCTTGGAGAAGGATGAACATTGGAGCAAGAACACGCATGGAGTTGATGGCATGCAAAGGGATCAAGAACGGAGTTACAAGTGATGATTTCAGGACTTTGAAGCCACCATAAGGAGTGCATGAAGCCTTGGACGAAATATACAAGATGCCACTTCATAATATTCGTCCATAGGCTATTCTAGGTCTTCTGCGTCACCTTATTATTGGGCCAGCCCATGTAATTTCGAAATACTTAAGTATAGGCTATTTTTAGAGTCCGTGTGTGGGGAAACAAGAGATAGGGTTGGTTTGGACCCCACCCTCAAGGGCCACGAAATTCCTCCTCTTCCCCCATATATACAGCCCTTAGGGCACCGTTTAGACTTTGGGTTTTGTTTAGATCAAAAGTTCGCCATAGCTGCAACTTCATACGCCGTTTGTGTTCAACGACCGGACAAAGCGTCCAGAACCCCACCTTGATCAATAAAGCTTTCATCTTATATTCGCAATATCCAGTTGCAATCTCAGTTTCTTGCTTGTTCTTCGTTTGCTCGCAGGAAATAGACCCTCGTGGTCGGGTTGATCGTGCTCGGCGTGGTCACTAACCTCTCGGAGTTGGTTTAGCGATTGCTAAGTAGCGGCGTCCCTCGCAGACGCTTCGTAGTCGGATCGTCAAAGTCGACTTCCACCAAAGCGAAATCCACCATCTCATCGAAAGACGGGACACCTTTGCCTCTATCAACAAACCGTCCAATGAAAGCACGTAAAACTTCGTTCATTAGTCTCATGAAAGTACTAGGTGCATTAGTTAACCCAAAAGGCATGACTAACCATTCATATAATCCAAAGTTAGTTTTAAATGCTGTTTTCCATTCATCTCCCAATTTCATACGAATTTGATGGTATCCACTCATAAATCAACTTTGGAGAATCTTGTAGAGCCACTCAATTCATCAAGCATATCATCTAGCCTAGGAATAGGGTGACGATAACGAATAGTAATATTATTAATGCCTCTACAATCAACACACATACGTGATGTACCATCCTTTTTTGGCACTAGAATAATAGGAACATCACGAGGACTAAGGGATCGCGTATATAACCTTTGTCGAGCAGCTCCTGTACTTGACGCATAATCTCCTTCGTCTCCTCTGGATTGCTACGGTATGGCGCACGGTTGGGTAATGATGCACCGGGAATTAAGTCAATTTGATGCTCAATCCCTCGAATAGGTGGTAATCCGGTGGCACGTCTTGTGGAAAGAGCGTCGCGAACTCTGCAAAATGTTAGTGACGGCGAGGAGGCAAAGAGGAAGGCACGTCCTCGAATGAAAATAATGCCTCTTTGCACACAAAAGCATAGCAAACAGATTTGCTAAAATCTAGCTCATCAATATCAGATTTGGTGGCAAGTAAACATGCACTTTTCAATTTAATTTCGAAGCAACACTAGATGGTTTATTATTAGGCTTCATTTGTTGCTCAAATTCTTTTGCCACAATCTGATTTTCGCTCTTATTTTTCTCTGTTTTGCTTTATTAGCTCTATTAATATCATCTTTCAAAATGGACTCTGTGGAGTCATAGGAAGCAAAGTAATATTTTTATCCTTATGAACAAGAGTATCTTGATTGTTTCTACCATGGTGTCTGAATTTTTATCAAATTGCCATGGTCGACCAAGTAATAAGGAACATGCTTGGATAGGTACCACATCACAATCAACATAATCAGCATATGTAGAGATACTAAAATGCACACGAGCAGACGTGTTACCTTAACCTTGCCGCTGTTGTTGAACCATTGGATGTAGTAAGGATGTGGATGTGGTCTTGTGGTGAGAGATAGCTTCTCCACCATCGCCATGCTAGCCAAGTTGTTGCAGCTCCCTCCATCTATGATGGCTGAATAGAACGTTCCTTCACGACTCCTTTGTATGGAACAAATTATGCCTCTGATTTTGCTCACCTTGTGTAACCTGCACACTCAAAACACGTTGAGCAACTAAACATTCATACTGTCGGCATCTTGACAGCCATGTATTGTGTCTCATGATCAGAATCATCTCCACCGTGTTCACGATGTGTAATAAGAGCCAAAGTCTCCTCATCATAGTCACTAGCGGACTCATACCCACCATCCTCGGTAGCAATCATCACACGCTGAGATTTGCATTCTCTCATAAAATGTCCTCTTCCCTTACAACGACGACAATTAATATCACTTGTGTGCCCTGTTGGCGCCATGGAAGAAGAAGAACTCTGTGCAGAGCCCGGCGGTGTGCTCTTGGCGAGATAGTGGTGGTTGTGCACGCTTTCTTGTATCACGGTTGGAGGTGGCTTTGAAGGAGGTGATGGTGCGGTGGAAGTAGATGATGCGTGGTGTCCATGATGAAGGTCGACCTGCAGAGAAGTTAGTGCGGCGCCAATGCTGTCGATCCACGCACTTCACGTTCAGCTTTACAAGCAAGATGGAATAAGCGAGTGATATTATTATAATCCTTATAGTCTAGAATGGTGCGAATCTCTCTATTTAATCCACCCGTAAAGCGTGCAAGCATAGCTTCATTCTCCTCAACAATACCACATCTAATCAAGCGGTTTGTAATTCCCGATAATATTCTTCTACTGAAATTTTTCCTTGTCTTAAGCGCTGCAATTTTGAAGTAATTCACGTTGATAGTATGGTGGAACCCAACGAGTGCGCATAGCAGTTTTCAAAGCAGCCCAAGTAGTTGGAACAGGATATAATCTACAATGTTCGGACCACCAAACACATGCAAAGCTAGTGAAAGCACAAACAGCAGCAGGAACACGTCTCTCCTCGGGATATTGTAAACATGTAAATCGTTGTTCGGTTTCTAACTCCCATGTAAGATATATATCAGGAACATATCTACCCTCAAATGGTGGAATATTCAATTTCAGTTTAGGGAGATGGTCATGATCTCGTACCTGAGGGGAGCCCTAACATTGCCATTATTTGCATGTGGATGACCTGGTGGTTGTGGTGCTGGTGGTTGCACGTAGTTCTGATGTTGATCAACCTCATCCTCGTAATCTCCCACATAATCATCCTCCTCGGTACCAGCAGCAGCGAGAGCAGGAGCCAAAGAAGCACCAACAGCAGAGCAGCTGCACCAGAATTTTGTCTGGCTCAATAGGAACACGCGGAGCTCGTCCATACTTGATTCGGAAGGGGTGTAGTTGTTGTCGCCGCAGAGGTGCGATAGGTGCAGCCGGCGGTGGTTGTGGAAAACGCGAGCAATTCATCAAACTTGCTATCAAGCTTTGTTTCAAGCGTCTTCTCAATGCCATCTATCTTCTCCATGGCCTCGTCAAATCTGTTTAGCACATCTTGTACCTGTCCAATCATCATTTGCTGAAACTTATCATGTAGCTGTTTGTTCGTCAGTTCTCCCGGTCGGTCTCATCGACTGTGATCCTGCCATGGTTAGCAACAATAGAAACACACAAGAATATGATCCAACAGACTACTAACAAGAGGTGGTGGTGGGTGTCACAAATCCGTCAAGCAAATCTCAAATTCTTACCAGTTCTTACCCAGAAAGCGGTGATCGGCAACCGTTGTAATCAAAACTCACAAAGCTTGGATAGAGCGATTGCGGGGAGAGTCAAGCATACGACGTAGATGTATGTGGAGCTGGGAAGGCTTATAATATGGTAGCAAAAAGGGTTGACAATAATCAATTTAGAGATGCAAAGTTGAATAAGCGCTCAACGACGCAGATCTTGTGCGGGTCCTAGGCTAGACCGTGCTAGAGACGCGAGCCTAGAACACTAACAAAATCACGGCAGCGCTGCGTAAACAAGGGAGGAGCACACACTGAATTTTTTTTCTTTTTTTCACTTTTTTTGCACTTTTTTCCTCTTTTTTTTGCTCGCAACAATTTTTTTCGAAAAAGTCTACAAATGGTCTAAAAACTGCCTAGCCAGAATTTTCCAAACTTAGTTTTTTTTGAAGCTGGAACTATTTTTCTTCTGCGGATGGCTCGAATTTCGAGTCCTTCTCATCACGACTCGGAGTATCGCGTGATCCGGAAATCGAGAACAATGCAACAATTCTTGGACTCGGACTAGGGTGGTGGCGGAGATGAATCTGGTGGAACTCGGATTTGGTGGCGGAGATGAATCTGGTGGAACTTCGGATTGGTGGCGGAGATGAATCTGGTGGAACTTCGGACGGGTGGCGGATATATGTTGCGGTGAACTTCGGATTAGGCGTGATGGCGGCGGATATGTGGTGGCGTATATGGATTCGGATTGGCGATGATGATGCGGTGGTGATATATGGCAGCAACAGCGTGACAACCTTGTGAGCGAACTCGAAACTCTAAAAGACTAGGCGCTAAGACCAGCAACTTGACACGACGATGCAACCGCAAATTCAACAAAGCAAATCTGAAAAAGATTATGCAAAGGCTCAGATTGGTTCGGATGGGATGAACTAACCCTATTTTTTTTTTTTGGCTTTTTCGTGGACTGTAGGTATGAATGACAGATGCGATCTAAACTATGAAAAACTGTAAAATCTCACCGAGCAACCTGAAAACTGATACCACTTGATAGAGGCAAAGGTGTCCGTCTTTCGATGAGATGGTGGATTTCGCTTTGGTGGAAGTCGACTTGGACGATCCGACTACGAGCGTGGGAGGGCGTCGCATATAGCAATCGCTAAACCAACTCCGAGAGGTTATTGACCACGCCGACACGATCAACGACCACGAGGTGCATTTCCTGCGAGCAAGCGAAGGACAAGCAAGAAACTGATATTGCAATCTGGATATTGCGAATATAAGATGAAGGCTTTATTGATCAAGGTGGGGTTACGTGGCGCCTTTATGCAGTCGTTGAACACAAGCGAAGTATCTTGAAGTTGCAGCTATGGCGAACTTTTAATCTAAACAAAACCCGAAGTATAAGCGACGCCCTAAGGGCTGTATATATGGGGAAAAGTAGGGAATTTCGTGGCCCTTGAGGGTGGGGTCGAAACCAACCCTAACTCTTGTTTCCCCACACATACGAACTCTAAAATAGCCTATACTTAAGTATTTCGAAATTACATGGGCTGGCCCAATAATAAGGTGATGACACCTAGAATAGCCTATGGACGAATATTATGAAGTGGCATCTTGTATATTTCGTCCAAGGCTTCATGCACTCCTTATGGTGGCTTCAAAGTCTGAAATCATCACTTGTAACTCCGTTCTTGATCCCCTTGCATGCCATCAACTCCATGCGTGTTCTTGCTCCAATGTTCATCCTTCTCCAAGCTAGGCCCTTCATTTGTAAGCAAAACAAATGTATCCAATTTAGGCAGCATCATATTCTCATGAACATTAGAATCATTACCAAGAAGCGAAAGTACAGTAATTTAATTGGCGTCTGTGAGCTCTAGTAATTGGTCCCGTATATGTAACAGTAGGGGCTGTGGGTGTAACAATGGTATTGATGTCCTCATCACAAATGTTGTTGGTGGTATTTTTGTGGGATGGGGGATGTCAAGAGCTTCAAAACAAGCTAAAGAACGTCAAAACGGACTCCGGATGAATTAGTTATGGCCGAAACAAGAATTCAGCCGAGTCAATGTCAGGGTTACCCGGACATCCGGGAGTAGGTCCGGATGATCCGGGTTCGTCAACCGGATTTTGTCGTGGGGCGCCGGACATCCGGAGATGGTCCAGCTGATCCGGGTGGATCCGGATGATCGGGAGCACTTCCGGATGATCCGGCAGGTCAAACGCTTTCGGCATTTGCTCGTGGAGACGAATTTTGGGCGGAAATGGATGATTTTCGGGGCAAAATTTGAGGGATTTCGTGGATGGAAGGTGGGGAAACTTGGGGAAAAGCTAGATCTACTTGAAACCAAGCAAATCCATGGATCAAAATCAACAAAACATCATCAAACCAACAAATCACAAAAAATTTTGGGGGCTATTTTTGGTGGGGATTTTGGGATTTAGGACGAAATCAACAAAATCAAGCTAGAAATCACGGGGTAGGGGCTCGAAAAACGTGATCAACGTGGCTCATGATACCATATGATGTAGGGTGGAACCCTAATTCGTCGATCTTTCACGTTTGGAGGGGATCCTACGGAGGAAACACGAAGAACACGCGGAAGCACGAGGGGAAACACGGGGAAAACGAGAGAGAATCACTCAACCAACAAGGAATCGATCACACAAGTGCTAGATCAACATACACACATGAGATCCACAAGATACATAGTCAACTAGGGTAAGGATACAAAGGAACCGTTCATCTCCAAGAGGAGGCCTTGATGTTCTTCCCTAGATAGGGGTCTTGAATCCGCTGAGGGATCTTCTCCTAGACGGAGGTCCTGATCTCCGAGGAGAAGTAACCGAGTGGATGAGCAAAGGCTCTCACACAAATATGAGCTAATCCAATGCTAAGTCTCAAAGTGAGGAGAGGGGGTCCTATATATAGGCTAGGGGGCGAAGGGGTACATGGGCTCAGCCCAAGTCGCGCACACAGGCGGTGATAGAGGCGGGGTGTCCCGATCTTTCGATGAGATGATAACTATCGATTTGGTGGAGACGACTTTGACGATCCGACTACAAACGTGCACGACGTTGCGCCTTAGCAATCGCTAAACCAACTCCGAGAGGTTATTGATCACATTTGGAGCACGATCAACCGACCACGAAGGCCTATTCCTGCAAGCAATCGAAGAACAAGCAAGAATATGATAAAGCAATCTAAATATTGTGAATATATATGAAGTATTGATAATGGTGGGGATCCATAAGCGGTCTTGGTCTGGTCGTTGGACACAAACGAAGTACACGAAGTTGTAATGGCTAACTTTTAACTAAACAAATCCCAAGCAAAAAGCTACTAGATGGATCTACTTATATAGGAGCAAGGGGTGGCAGCCAAGGAGGTGGGAGAACGTCCCAAGGCAGCCTAAAACTAACCCTAGGTCGTACAAGGCCAATGGGCCCATGTGGAGGTGACGTAACACCTTTGGACTTGTAGTTTGACTCGGATTCTGGTGCAGCGTCAGATTGTTTCGTCCATAACTCAACGCTCCGGACGGCTTTTAAGGTGATTCCAACTGTGCTGGAAAGAGCATGAAATCTACTTTCCAACAAAAAAAAGAATCACCCAATTCGGAGTCCGTATGAAAAAGTTGTTGACGTTTTGAGTCAGGTGTGTCTGCATGCAGTCCGAATCTGAATCCGAACGTGAGAGACTTGGACTCTATCTTCTCTTGGCCCAAAAGTGACGTGAGAAGACTTTTTGAACAGCACCTAAACTTCTCCTTTTCCCTTATCTTCATATGTGGATTGTACAAATGTCCCATACACCTGCAATTAGACAAAACATAAAAGTATGTGAAGTATTTTTGTTCTGGATAACATAAATATATTATTGAATAGTTTGCACTAGAATTCACCTGACAAATATGCATGTATGCAATATTTTTGGTCTTATCCAAGGTAGTCATGTCCTCATCAGGCGGGGTCCGGATGATCCGGATGGTGGCCCGGATGATCCGGGTGTCGGGGGTCCGGATGATCCGGGCGACCGTCCGGATGATCCGGCTTCATCGAGGGGCTTCTGTTGTCTTCGGCGCCATTACCCGGATGATCCGGGGGAGGGTCCGGATGATCCGGCTGGACCCGGATGATCCGGACGGCGGTCCGGATGTCCGGTCTGTCTCCAACAGCCGCTCCGTCTTCTTCTTCTCCTTTCTTCCGTCTTCTCTTCCATGCTTGGCCTTGGTCCTTGGATTCTCCTTGGTCATCTTGGTTGTACCTGAGTGTACACAAGGTCCACGCATGAGGTAGTAGCCATGTCGAATATGCGGAAAGTGATGGTTCGAAGAGGAGTGAATTCACCTTGTGTCCGATGGCGCATAGTCGAGGTCTCATCTTATGTATCCTTGGGGCTTGGAGAGTAGTCGGAGTGTACATGGGCATGAACGTGGGATGCTCCGCATCACAAGTTGTGAAAGCATAGTATAGCGACGAAACAATGCATCAGCAATAACATTTTCTTTACCCTTCTTGTGTTTAATGACATAAGGGAAAGTCTCAATGAATTCAACCCATTTAGCATGTCTACGATTCAGTTTAGCTTGACTTTTAATTTGTTTCAAAGATTCATGATCAGAATGTATAACAAATTCTTTGGGCCATAAATAATGTTGCCATGTTTCTAAAGTCCGAACAAGAGCATATAATTCTTTATCATAAGTAGAGTAATTCAGACTAGGCCCACTCAATTTTTCGAGAAAAGTATGCAACAGGTTTGCCATCTTGTAATAACACACCTCCTAATCCAATTCCACTAGCATCACATTCAAGCTCAAAAGTCTTATTAAAATCAGGAAGTTGGAGTAAAGGAGCATGTGTCAACTTAGCTTTCAATACCGTGAAGGCTTCTTCCCGTGCGGTACCCCAAACAAAAGGCACATCCTTCTTTGTAAGCTCGTTGAGAGGTGCAGCAATGGTGCTGAAATCTCTCGAAAACGCCTATAGAAACCAGCGAGGCCAAGGAAACTCCTCACTTGTGTGACCGTTTTGGGCTGCGCCAACTCTTAATAGCTTCAATCTTGGCTTTATCAACTTCAATTCCTGTGGAGTAACAACATAGCCAAGAAAAGATACTCGGTCGGTGCAAAAGGTGCACTTCCCAAGGTTACCAAACAAACGTGCATCACGTAGAGCATTAAAAACAGCACGTAAATGTTCCAAATGTTCTTCCAAAGATTTGCTATAAATCAGTATATCATCAAAATAGACTACCACAAATCGTCCAATGAAAGCACGTAAAACTTCGTTCATTAATCTCATGAAAGTACTAGGTGCATTAGTTAACCCAAAAGGCATGACTAACCACTCATATAATCCAAACATAGTTTTAAATGCTGTTTTCCATTCATCTCCCAATTTAATCTGAATTTGATGGTATCCACTACGCAAATCAACTTTGGAGAATATTGTAGAGCCACTCAATTCATCAAGCATATCATCTAGCCTAGGAATAGGGTGGCGATAACGAATAGTAATATTATTAATGCCTCTACAATCAACACACATCGTGGACGTACCATCCTTTTTCGGCACTAGAATAATAGGAACAACACAAGGACTAAGGGATTCGCGTATATAACCTTTGTCGAGCAGCTCACTGTACTTGACGCATAATCTCCTTCGTCTCCTCTGGATTGGTGCGGTATGGTGCACGGTTGGGTAATGATGCACCGGAATTAAGTCAATTTGATGCTCAATCCCTCGAATAGGTGGTAATCCGGTGGCACGTCTTGTGGAAAGGCGTCGGCGAACTCTGCAAAATGTTAGTGACAGCGAGGGGCAAAGAGGAAGGCACGTCCTCGAATGAAAATAATGCCTCTTTGCACACAAAAGCATAGCAAATAGATTTGCTAAAATCTAGCTCATCAATATCAGATTTGGTGGCAAGTAAACATGCACTTTTCAATTTAATTTCGTAGCAAACAGTAGATGGTTTATTATTAGGCTTCATGTGTTGCTCAAATTCTTTTGCCACAATCTGATTTTCACTCTTATTTTTCTCTGTTTTGCTTTATTAGCTCTATTAATATCATCTTTCAAAATGGACTCAGAGTCATAGGAAGCAAAGTAATATTTTTATCCTTATGAACAAGAGTATCTTGATTGTTTCTACCATGGTGTACAGAATTTTATCAAATTGCCATGGTCTACCAAGTAACAAGGAACATGCTTGCATAGGTACCACATCACAATCAACATAATCAGCATATGTAGAGATACTAAAATGCACACAAACAAGATCGTGTTACCTTAACCTTGCATTTGTTGTTGAACCATTGGATGTAGTAAGGGTGTGGATGTGGTCTTGTGGTGTGAGATAGCTTCTCCACCATCTCCATGCTAGCCAAGTTGTTGCAGCTCCCTCCATCTATGATGGCCTTGAATAGAACGTTCCTTCACAACTCCTTTGTATGGAACAAATTATGCCTCTGATTTTGCTCACTTGTGTAACCTGCACACTCAAAACACGTTGAGCAACTAAACATTCATACTGTCGGCATCTTCACAGAGCCATGTATTGTGTCTCATGATCGAATCATCTCCACCGTGTTCCTCATGTGTAATAAGAGCCAAAGTCTCCTCATCATAGTCACTAGCGGACTCATACCCACCATCCTCGTAGCAATCATCACACGCTGAGATTTGCATTCTCTCGCAAAATGTCCTCTTCCCTTGCAACGACGACAAATAATATCACTTGTGTGCCCTGTTGGCGCCATGGAAGAAGAAGAGCTCTGTGCAGGCCCGGCGGTGTGCTCTTGGCGGATAGCGGTGGTTGTGCACGCTTTCTAGTTGGAGGTGGCACTTTGAAGGAGGTGATGGTGCGGTGGAAGTAGATGATGCACGTGGTGTCCATGATGAAGGTCGACCTGCGAGAAAAGTTAGTGCGGCGCCAATGCTGTCGATCACGCACTTGACGTTCAGCTTTAACAGCAAGATGGAATAAACGAGTGATATTATTATAATCCTTATAGTCTAGAATGGTGCGAATATCTCTATTTAATCCACCCGTAAAGCGTGCAAGCATGGCTTCATTCTCCTTAACAATACCACATCTAATCAAGCCGGTTTGTAATTCCGATAATATTCTTCTCTGAATTTTTACCTTGTCTTAAGCGCTGCAATTTTTGAAGTAATTCACGTTGATAATATGGTGGAACCCAACGAGTACGCATAGCAGTTTTCAAAGCAGCCCAAGTAGCCACGACGATGCAACCGCAAATTCAACAATGCAAATACAGAAAAGATTATGCAAAGGCTCAGACTGGTTCGGAGAGGATGAACTAGCCCTAATTTTTTTTGTGGCTTTTTCGTGGACTATAGGTATGAAGAACAGACTCGTTCTAAACTACGAAAAACTGTAAAATCTCACCGAGCAACCTGGAAATCTGATACCACTTGATAGAGGCGAAGGTGTCCCGTCTTTCGATGAGATGGTGGCTATCGTTTTGGATGAAGTCGACTTTGACGATCCAACTACTGACGCGGCGAGGGCGTCGGCGCCTTAGCAATCGCTAAACCAACTCCGAGAGGTTATTGACCACGCCCGAAAGCACGATCAACTCCGACCACGAAGGTCTACATTTCCTGCAGCAAATGAAGAACAAGCAAGAAACTCAGTTGCAATCTGGATATTGCGAATATAAGAGAAAGCTTTATTGATCAAGGTGGGGTTACGTGGCGCCTTTGTGCGGTCGTGGAACACAAGCGGCACTGCGAAGTTGCAGCTATGGCGAACTTTTAATCTAAACAAAACCTGATGTAGGGTGGAACCCTAATTAAATCGATCTTTCACGTTTGGAGGGATCCCACGGAGGAATCTGAAGAACACGCGGAAGCACAAGGAAAACACGGGAAAAAGCGAGAGAATCACTCAACCAACAAGGAATCGATCACACAAGTGCTAGATCATCATACACATAAGAGATTCACGAGATCCAAAGTCAACAAAGGTAAGGATACAAAGGAACCGTTCTTCTCCAAGAGGAGGCCTTGATGTTCTTCCCTAGAAGGGTCTTGAATCCGCTTGGGGATCTTCTCCAAGAGGTCGTGAACTCGAGGAGAAGTAACCAAGTGGATGAGCAAAGGCTCTCACACAAACATGAGCTAATCGATTGCTAAAACTGTCTAGAAGAAGGTGGAGGAGTATTTATAGTTTATGTCCACGAAGAGGTAAGTGGGAGGGGATACATGGGCCCTAGGCCCG
Organism: Aegilops speltoides; assembly: GCA_021437245.1. Classification (NCBI taxonomy): domain Eukaryota; kingdom Viridiplantae; phylum Streptophyta; class Magnoliopsida; order Poales; family Poaceae; genus Aegilops; species Aegilops speltoides. Next base: position 41,834 of record JAHHZJ010000864.1, read on the forward strand.
CATTCTGTAGCTGCAGTGTGGCGGTAGTACCGTCCATCGAGCGGTAGTACCGCTTAGCGAGCGGTAGTACCGCTTGGGGTTGCGGTAATACCATGAGTGGGGGGAGCGGTAGTACCGCTTAGCGAGAGCGGTAGTACCGCTTGTGTTGGAAGCGGTAGTACCGCTTGCCCCGAGCGGTAGTACCGCGTCTCGGAAGTGCGAACCGGCGTTTGTCGGGTTGAGCGGAAGTAGATTTATGGTAGTTCCGCCCCTCGGTGATAGTACCGCTTGAGGGAGCGGTAGTATCATGAGCTCGTCTTGATAATACCGTAAGCTCGGGCGGTAGTACCGTGGTTAGCGTTTCTTCTTCTTCTTCTTCGCGTCCATCTTCTCCCTCCGGTCCTTCTTGCTCCTTAGCTTCTTCGAGGTACCTGAGCATGCAAAGTGTATCCGTTTGAGGTAGTAACCATGTCTCGGGTAGGGGAAGTGGTAGTTCGGAAAGAGAGATGTCACCTCGGTTTCGAGAGCTCTTGCGTGCTCGAGTCATTGGTCCATTTGGCACTTGATGGGATGGAGATAGGTCCATGGGGATGACCATGGGATGCTCCGCATCATCTCCCCTCCCTTCGAAAGGATCCGACCTCGGATCAAGATCTTCATCACCATGGAAAGGCGAGAGGTCTTTGACGTTGAAGGTGTCGCTCACGTTGTATTTGTCGCTTGGTATGTCGAGCTTGTAGGCGTTGTTGTTGTAGCGTGCTAGCACCTTGAAGGGTCCATCGGCTCGAGGTAGAAGTTTGGACTTGCGTTCGTTGGGGAAGCGTTCCTTGCGAAGGTGTAGCCACACGAGATCGCCTATGTTGAAGATCATGGGTTGCTTGTTGATGTTGAGCTTGGTCGTTAGTCGTTGTACTCGGCGCTCGATGGTGTGTCTTGTATCTTCATGCATCTTCTTGATGTAGCTTGCACGGGCACTTGCGTCGAGGTTGGTACGCTCTTGTAGAGGAAGGGGTAGAATGTCCAATGGGGACAAAGGGTTGAAGCCGTGAACCGACCTCGAAGGAGACTTGCCGGTAGTCGAATGTCTTGCACGGTTGTAGGCGTACTTTCGGCGATGGGTAGACATGCTTCCCACTCCTTGATGTTCTTCTTGATCAACACGCCAAGTAGAGTGGAGAGCGTCGGTTCGTCACCTCCGTTTGGCCGTCGGTTTGAGGATGGTATGCGGATGAGAACAAGAGCTTGATTCGAGCTTGGCGCATAGAGTCTTCAAAAGTAACTCAAGAACTTGGCGTCATGATCGGAGGCGATTGTCTTGATACTCCATGAAGGCGCAAGATTTCCTACAAAAGAGATTTGCAATATGTGAAGCATCGTCTACCTTGTTGCAAGGAATGAAATGTGCCATCTTAGAAAATCGGTCCACAACAACAAACACGGAATCCTTTCCATTTTGAGTTCTAGGCAAACCAAGTACAAAATCCATGCTAATGTCTTCCCAAGGTTGATAAGGAATAGGAAGAGGCATGTAAAGACCATGAGATTGAGCTTTTGACTTAGCTTTGCGGCATGTAGAGCATCGGGTGGTAAAGCGAGAGACATCTCGAAACATCTTTGGCCAAAAGTAGTTCTTGGAGGCGTGGCGAAGGTCTTGTCGCGTCAAAATGTCCCATGAGTCCACCTCCATGAGCCTCTTGCAAAAGTAGCAAACGAAGAAGACTCGGGAATGCATAGTTTGTTAGCTCTCATAAGATAACCATCCTTGAGGTAATATTGTTCCCAAGATGTATGTGTCAAACATTTAGCATAATGAGGTGCAAAAGATGGATCACTAGCATACAAATCTTTTATGTGCTCAAAGCCAATAACATTCAACTCAAGTTGGGTGACAAGCGTGCATATCGTGAAAGTGCATCGGCAACTACATTTTCCTTGCCCTTAATGTACTTGATCACATATGGAAAAGATTCAATAAATTCACTCCATTTAGCATGGCGCTTGTTCAATTTAGTTTGACCTTTTAAGTACTTAAGCGTTTCATGATCGGTATGGATGACAAACTCATGAGGCCTAAGATAATGTTCCCAAACATGTAGTACACGCACTAAAGCATACAATTCTTTGTCATACAGGATAGTTAAGTTGAGCACGGAGAGTTTTCACTAAAATAAGCAATGACTCGTTTTTCTTGCATTAAAACTCCGCCAATTCGGTACCACTTGCATCACAATGAACCTCAAAAGTTTTGTCGAAGTTGGGCAAAGCAAGAATTGGAGCATGAGTAAGCAAAGACTTGAGCTCATCAAAAGCGTTTGATTGCAAAGGTCCCCAAATAAAAGGAGTATTCTTCTTACTCAAAGCATGCAAAGGGCTGCAATAGTGCTAAAGTTTTTCACAAAGCGGCGATAAAACACGCAAGACCAAGGAAACTTAGCACTTGTTGCAAATTGGTGGGTTGGGGCCAAGTTTTAATTGCTTTGATCTTAGTTTCATCAACATGGACACCCTTGGAGGATACAACGAAACCCAAGAAAACCACTTTGTCAACTCCAAAAGTGCATTTCTTCAAGTTTGCATAAAGACTTTCCTTTCGAAGCGTTTGCAAAACAAGCTTAACGTGATCAAGATGCTCTTTCATGGTTTTGCTAAACACAAGAATGTCATCAAAGTAAACCACAACAAAGATTCCAATATAAGGTCTAAGCACATGATGCATAAGTCGCACAAAAGTTCCGGAGCTTCCGACAAACCCATGGGCATAACCAACCATTCATATAAGCCAAATTTTGTTTTGAAAGCAGTTTTCCATTCATCACCCTCATGAATGCGGATTTGATAATAGCCACTTTTAAGATCAATTTTGAGAAAAGTTGGCTCCACTAAGTTCATCAAGCATATCATCTAAGCGAGGAATGGGATGCCTATAGCGCACGGTGATAGCATTTATGGGTCTACAATCGAGCACTGGCGGAAACTTCCATCGGGCTTGGGCACAAGTATAACGGAGCGGCACAAGGGCTTAAGCTTTCACGTACATGACCGTTGTCGAGTAGTTGTTGTACTTGCCGTTGAATCTCCTTGGTTTCTTGGGATTGACACGGTATGGAGCTTTGTTTGGAAGTGGCGCTCGGGAATGAGGTCGATTCGATGCTCAATGCCTCAGAGAGAGGTAGACCCGAGGTAGCTCATCGGGAAAACATCTTGAAATTCTGTAAAGAGATTGAAACACCAAAGGTAGCTCATGAGTGGTGTTAGTTTGTTGTTCTCCATCCTTGCACACTAGGACAAAGTGCATCACACTCGATGGGTTCTCACACACTTCTCTTATCTCATGTTTGGTGGCGAATAGTATGAGGTTTTTCTCTAGGCTAAGAGGCGCTCAAATTTGGCTTGTGGCTCTCACTCACTTTTTGGTGGCTCACTTTCTCACTCTTCTCTCTTTGGTTGGTGGCTTGTTTGTCGGCTATCACTTGACTAGGAGACATAGGTCGAGGACATATTCTTTGCCTTTCATCTTGAAGCTATAGTGGTTTGTCGCCCATTGTGGTAGACACCACGGTCGAATTGCCATGGCCGACCAAGGAGGAGGTGGCAAACGGTCATTGGGACCACATCACACTCCAAAGTGTCCTCGTATGCACCGATTTTGAAGGATACTTGGACCGTATGCTCAACTCAGATAGTGCCGGAGTCACTTAGCCATTGAACCTTGTATGGTTGCGGATGCTTCTTCTTGACCAATTGGAGCTTGGAGCATAGTTCTTCGCTTGCCAAGTTGTGGCAACTACCTCCATCGATGATGACCTTGACGGATCTCCCATTGATGCGGCCTTTGTGTGGAAGATGTGGCATCGTTGGTCTTCTTCTTGGTGATGTTGAAGTGTCAAGACTTTGGAGACAACAAGAGCGGGCTTGTATCTTCATCACAAAAGACTTGATCATCTTCATCCTCGTTGATGCGCGGTGCATGGCCACTTGCTCAATAGCGCCCATTTCATCTTCACTCATTGAGTCGTAGGTGCCATCGTCGTTGAGGATCATGGTGCGCTTGTTGGTGCATTCATATGACTTGTGGCCTCGGCCGCCGCAAGTGAAACACTTGAAGGAGCTTGTCTTGACGGTCTCATTGGTTGGAGTAGATGATGAAGCACGCGGTTTGAAGTTGCTTGTAGTAGGAGGAAGACGACTTGAACTTGTGGAAGTTTTCTTGTAACTTGACTTGTCGTCGTTGCTTGGAGAAGGTTTGATTGATGTCGAAGTTGGAGTAGTTGTTGAAGCTTGGTTGTTGGAGAAGCCGTGTATCTTGGAGGAGTACTTGGCGTACTTGAAGTCATCTTGTACTTGACGTTCCGCCTTTGTAGCTTGATGCACGAGCTCAATGAGGTTGGAGTAGGGTTGGAAGTCGGCGATCTTCTTGATGGGATGATTGAGTCCATTCAAGAATCGTGCCATTGTTTGCTCCTCATCTTCCTTGACATTGGCTCGAATCATGGCAATCTCCATTTCTTTGTAGTATTCTTCAACACTCTTTGTTCCTTGCTTGAGTAGTTGTAGCTTCTTGAAGAGATCACGGTTGTAGTAGGTGGGCACAAAGCGTGCTCGCATGACATCCTTCATTTGAGCCCAAGTGGTGATTGAGGTTCACCTCTTGCTTGTCGGCGCTCAAGGACTTGTTCCCACCATATGAGCACATAGTCTTGGAACTCAAGTGATGCCATAGCGATCTTCTTCTCTTCCTCATAGTTGTGCAAACGAAAGATTTTGTCGACCTTCAATGCCCATGAGAGGTACTCTTGGGATCATTGGTTCCATTGAACTTGGGCATTGTGAACTTGAGCTTGCCATAGCGATGTTCTTCATTGTTTTGAGGTCGGTTGATGATGGCGTTCTTGGCGTGGAGGGTAATCATCCTCATGTTGCTCTCGGCGAGGAGGAAGTCCATGATCAACTTGCTCTTGTTGACCTTGAGGTTGAGGATAATCTTGAGGAGCTTGGCGTTGCGCACGCCGATGGTAGTTCCTCTCTTGGATTTCTTCTCGAAGGGCTTCCTCTTGAATCGCCTTTCACGATTGCGGTTGGCGATAGCTCGGCTTGATGCTTGGAGGGCGTTCGCCTCAAACTTGTGCTTCGTTGTTGTTGTTGAAGACGTTGGGCCTCGGCGTCTTGTTGTTGTTGGTGTAGGCGGCGCTTCGTTCTTGTTCTTGTTGGCGGCGAAGGCGTTGTCGTTCTTGAGCTTGAGCAAACGCTACTTGGTTTGATTGAGGACGAGGAACTTGTTCATCCACTTGCTCTTGGGAATTCTTGTCGTGTAGCGGGTTGCGAGATGCATGCGGTCTTGACGCTGGCTCGTCGAAGAGTGTTCGATGACGGTGTACTTGTGTCGGAGAAGGAGTCGTCGGAGTGGCGACTTGAGTGGCTCCGTCTTGAGTGTGAAGAGGTAGAAATCGCGGTTCACCAACAAGGCGCGGATCTCGTCCATTCTTGCATCATTCTCTTTCTTGTGCGTCGAGTTTGTTGTCGAAGTAATCTCTTATACGCTTCTCGGAGAGTCGCAAGTCGGTGGAGAGGTTGTCGATCGTTCGCTCATTGCTTGTTGCTCTTGATGGAGAGCTCGTTCTTGCTACCAAGAGGTGGCTCTTGGTGACGAGGATGACATGTCGTCGTCTTGCTCGATGAAGAGTGGGTTTGTAGAAGAACTTGGCCTATCCATCATTTCAAGCAAATTGTGAGTGGTAGAAAGAGAAGAACTAATACCAATGTACCTTTGACGAAGTTGAAGATGAATCAAGTTCACTCAAATGCGGACAATGAAATAGCACTCTTGGTACCGATCCTTGTCGATTCTCACACCTACACAAGTAAAAGCTTTTGGTGGAGCTTGGTTAGGATGGTGGCACAAAATTGATTGTAATCGTTAGCTTGACTCAAAATGTTGAAGAAGATTAGCAAATTCGCAAATGTAACAAGTAGACCAAGCAAGTAGTGGTACACGGAAACACACACAAATAGATAAATGGGATTGTGCAAACCAAAAGTGAGCCAAAATGTGGAATCCACGAAAATGCTCTTGTTGCACAATACTAGAGAGACGCTTAGCACGATTGCACAATAGGCGGATCGGAACTTGTGCACAACCTACTAGGCAAAAATGCAACGATCTCTATCCCAAGTATGCTATATGTATGGTATTTGGTGCAATGATCCAAGATGATCTTATATGACAATCTTAATGTAGTATGATGCTATGGTTCTTGCTTATAAGCTCTTTGCTTATCTTTCTCTTTGCTTAAAAGCTTGGGTGGCTCTTTCTCTTTTGAGCTCTTTTCTTATGCAAACTTCTCGAACCAAGATAGCAATTGTGTATGCGATGACAACTTTGTGACACACAAGTGGATCTCAAGATATGCACCACTATGCTATGGTATGTATGCTATGGAGTATGATCCCTAATGTGCACAAGTTACGTTGCGGCAATACTCAATGGCTAGTCTCGATGGGTAAGCAACGCAAAAGATGGGCTATGTTGGTTATCAATGCAATTGCGAGAGAGTATGACACGATACCAAGGTGATATCAAGGCGAAAGTGATACCAAAGTCTTGTGTCCGGTCGTAGTAGTAAATCGACGAGGATGAGCTGTCGTGATGTCGGTGTCGAACCGCACTGGATAGCGAAACACAAAAGGACACGATTCACGACAACTCAATTTCAGTAAAGCACAACAGGTTCAAATAGTCGAGTCGGTGGCGGGCAAAGCTATGGTGGGGGTATGTGGGAATGGTGGTGGTATGCGGAAGTGAAAAAGTGGTTTGGGCGAAAAAAATTGGGCGGGCGGAAGTATCATGACAGGGTGCTTGGTAATACCGCGATAGGTTCTTGATAGTACAGCGTGGGGTCTGAGGAGCGGTAGTACCGCAAGGTCGGGTGGTAGTACCGCTTGTGAGTCGGGGAAATCGCAGATGAGCAGGATTTGGGCGATTTTAGGCGGGAAAAGGCTGATTTCATGGATGGAAAGAGGGGAAACTTGGGGAGATGCTAGATCGACTCGAAACCAAGCAAATCCACGGATCAAAATCAACAAAACATCATCAAACTAACAAATCACAAAAATTTTTGGGGCTATTTTTGTGGGATTTTCGGTTTTAGGACGAAAACAACAAAATCAAGCTAGAAAACACGGGTAGGGGCTCCAAAAGCGTGATCAACGTGGCTCATGATACCATATGATGTAGGGTGGAACCCTAATTAAATCGATCTTTCACGTTTGGAGGGATCCTACGGAGGAATACGAAGAACACGCGGAAGCACAAGGGAAAACACGGGAAAAGCGAGAGAATCACTCAACCAACAAGGGAATCGATCACACAAGTGCTAGATCATCATACACATAAGAGATTCACGAGATCCAAAGTCAACAAAGGTAAGGATACAAGGAACCGTTCTTCTCCAAGAGGAGGCCTTGATGTTCTTCCCTAGAAGGGGTCTTGAATCCGCTTGGGGATCTTCTCCGAAGAGGTCGTGAACTCCGAGGAGAAGTAACCAAGTGGATGAGCAAAACTCTCACACAAACATGAGCTAATCCGATTGCTAAAACTGTCTAGAAGAAGGTGGAGGAGTATTTATAGTTTATGTCCACGAAGAGGTAAGTGGGAGGGGGATACATGGGCCCTAGGCCCGCATTCTGTGGAAGCGGGCGGTAGTACCGTCCATCGAGCGGTAGTACCGCTTAGCGAGCGTAGTACCGCTTGGGTTCTTGATAGTACTGCATGAGTGGGGGAGCGGTAGTACCGCTTAAGCGAGCGGTAGTACCGCTTGTGTTGGAAGCGGTAGTACCGCTTGCCCTGAGCGGTAGTACCGCGTCTCGAAATCTGAACCGGCGTTTGTCGGGTTGAGCGGAAGTAGATTTTGGTAGTTCCGCCCCTCGTGATAGTACCGCTTGAGGGGAGCGATAGTACTGTGAGCTCGTCTTGATAATACCAGAAGCTCGAGGCGGTAGTACCGTGGTTAGCGTTCTTCTTCTTCTTCTTGGCGTCCATCTTCTCCCTCCGGTCCTTCTTGCTCCTTAGCTTCTTGAGGTACTGAGCATGCAAAGTGTATCCGTTTGAGGTAGTAACCATGTCTCGGGTAGGGGAAGTGGTAGTTCGGAAAGGAGAGATGTCACCTCGGTTTCGAGAGCTCTTGCACGTGCTCGAGTCATTGGTCCATTTGGCACTTGATGGGATGGAGATAGGTCCATGGGGATGACCATGGGATGCTCCGCATCAAAACCCAAAGTCTAAACGGTGCCCTAAGGGCTGTATATATGGAGGAAGAGGGGGTGAATTTCGTGGCCCTTGGTGGAGGGGTCCGAAACTAACCCTATCTCTTTTTTTGATGAGGACATCAATACCATTGTTACACCCACAGCCCTATTTGCTATACATCTTGGACCAATTACTAGAGCTCACAAGACGCCAACTAAATTACAGTACTTTCGTTTCTTGGTAATGATTCTAATGTTCATGAGAATATGATGTTGCCTAAATTGGATACATTTGTTTTGCTTACAAATGAAGGGCCTAGCTTGGAGAAGGATGAACATTGGAGCAAGAACAAGCATGGAGATGATGGCATGCATAAGAGGACAAGAATGGAGTTACAAGTGATGATTTCAGGACTTTGAAGCCACCATAATGAGTGCATGAAGCCTTGGACGAAATATACAAGATGCCACTTCATAAATTTCGTCCAGAGGCTATTCTAGGTGTTGCGTCACCTTATTATTGGGCCAGGCCCATGTAATTTCGAAATACATTAGTATAGGCTATTTTTAGAGTCCGTATGTGTGGGGAAACATGATAGAGGCAGAGGTGTCCCGTCTTTCGATGAGATGGTGGATTTCGCTGTTTTTGGCCCTGAAAGTCAAAGGACACCATTCGTCACTGTTTTTTAGACAAGTTTCTGAACCCATTGGCACTTCCTTTTGAAGGAATTTCGAGAGATTATGTTTCTTATAGACATTAGCCCCCCTGGTAGGGACAAACGTACCTTTCTGCAGATGCTCAATGATCCGGGCAATCTCATTTGGCCATAAATTGAAGAAAATCCAGTGGCTATATGCCTTATTCTCCTTGTTTTCGCCGGATAGCATGCTGTAACTCACGCGCGTGAAAGCCAAGAACAAAAGCGTATTCCTGGCATCGGTCAATATATATGTAGAAACTATATCTCCTCTATAGAGGACAAGAAATTTTAGGCGGTCAGCAAAAAAAGACGAGAAAATGAAGTACTTTCAAGGACTGCCATAGAATGGAGAGATGTTCACTAAAACGATCATAATTTTGTCAGTCGGAGTCCGTGTCGGACCCACAAGTACTCAAATTGCTCCCGGCGAGCGTGCGAATCTAGAAAATAGTCCCCGCTTGCGCCAGGAGGCCTGGAGTGCCCTCAAATACGGCCTTAAGCAGGAGTTTTTGGCCCTGAAAGGCAAAGAACATCATTTGTTCTTGTTTTTCAGACAAGTTTCTGAACCCATTGGCACTTCCTATTGAAGTAAATTCGAAAGATTATGCTGCTTATAGACATTAGCCCCCCTGGTAGGGAGAAACATACGTTTCTGCATGTGCTCTCTGATCCGGAAAATCTCATTTGGCCGTAAATTGAAGAAAATCCAGCGGCTATATGCCTTATTCTCCTTGTTTTTGCCGTATGGCATGCTATAACTCACGCGCGTGAAAGCCAAGAACAAAAGGGCATTCCTGGCATCGGTCAATATATATGTGGAAACGGTATCTCCTCTATAGAGGAGAAGAAATTTTGGGGCAATCAGGCAAAAAGCGCACGAGAAAATGAAGTACTTTCGAGGACTGCCATAGAACGGAGAGATGTTCGCTAAAACGGTCATAATTTTGTCATTTGGAGTCCGTGCCGGACCCACAAGTACTCAAACTGCTCGCGGCGAGTGTGCGAATCCAGAAAATACTCCTCGCTTGTGCCAGGAGGCCCAGAGTACCCTCAAATTCAGCCTTAAGCAGGACTTTTTGGCCCTGAAAGTCAAAGGACACCATTCGTCACTGTTTTTTAGACAAGTTTCTGAACCCATTGGCACTTCCTTTTGAAGGAATTTCAAGAGATTATGTTTCTTATAGACATTAGCCCCCCTGGTAGGGACAAACGTACCTTTCTGCAGATGCTCAATGATCCGGGCAATCTCATTTGGCCATAAATTGAAGAAAATCCGATGGCTATATGCCTTATTCTCCTTGTTTTAGCGGATAGCATGTGTAACTCACGCGCGTGAAAGCCAAGAACAAAAGCGTATTCTGGCATCGGTCAATATATATGTAGAAACTATATCTCCTCTATAGAGGACAAGAAATTTTAGGCGATCAGCAAAAAGCATACGAGAAAATGAAGTACTTTCAAGGCGCCATAGAATGGAGAGATGTTCACTAAAACGATCATAATTTTGTCAGTCGGAGTCCGTGTCGGACCCACAAGTACTCAAATTGCTCCCGGCGAGCGTGCGAATCTAGAAAATAGTCCCCGCTTGCGCCAGGAGGCCTGGAGTGCCCTCAAATACGGCCTTAAGCAGGAGTTTTTGGCCCTGAAAGGCAAAGAACATCATTTGTTCTTGTTTTTCAGACAAGTTTCTGAACCCATTGGCACTTCCTATTGAAGTAAATTCGAAAGATTATGCTGCTTATAGACATTAGCCCCCCTGGTAGGGAGAAACATACGTTTCTGCATGTGCTCTCGATCAGGAAAATCTCATTTGGCGTAAATTGAAGAAAATCCAAATGCTATATGCCTTATTCTCCTTGTTTTTGCCGTATGGCATGCTATAACTCACGCGTGAAAGCCAAGAACAAAAGGGCATTCTGGCATCGGTCAATATATATGTGGAAGCGGTATCTCCTCTATAGAGGAGAAGAAATTTTAGAACAATCGTGCAAAAAGCGACGAGAAAATGAAGTACTTTCGAGGGCGCCATAGAACGGAGAGATGTTTGCTAAAGCGGTCATAATTTTGTCATTGAGTCCGTGCGGACCCACAAGTACTCAAACTGCTTTCATGGCGAGTGTGCGAATCAGAAAATACTCCCGCTTGTGCCGGGAGGCCCGGAGTACCCTCAAATTCAGCCTTAAGCAGGACTTTTGGCCCCGAAAGTCAAAGGACACCATTTGTCCTTTGTTTTTAGACAAGTTTCTGAACCCATCGGCACTTCCTTTTGAAGGAATTTCGAGAGATTATGTTTCTTATAGACATTAGCCCCCCTGGTAGGGACGAACGTACCTTTCTGCCGATGCTCAATGATCCGGGCAATCTCATTTGGCCATAAATTGAAGAAAATCCAGTGGCTATATGCCTTATTCAACTTGTTTTCGCCGGATAGCATGCTGTAACTCACGCGCGTGAAAGCCAAGAACAAAAGCGTATTCCTGGCATCGGTCAATATATATGTGGAAACTATATCTCCTCTATAGAGGACAAGAAATTTTGGGGCAGTCAGGCAAAAAGCGCACGAGAAAATGAAGTACTTTCAAGGACTGCCATAGAATGGAGAGATGTTCACTAAAACGATCATAATTTTGTCAGTCGGAGTCCGTGTCGGACCCACAAGTACTCAAATTGCTCCCGGCGAGCGTGCGAATCTAGAAAATAGTCCCCGCTTGCGCCAGGAGGCCCGGAGTGCCCTCAAATACGGCCTTAAGCAGGACTTTTTGGCCCTGAAAGGCAAAGAACATCATTTGTCGTTGTTTTTCACACAAGTTTCTGAACCCATTGGCACTTCCTATTGAAGGAAATTCGAAAGATTATGCTGCTTATAGACATTAGCCCTCCTGGTAGGGAGAAACATACATTTCTGCATGTGCTCTCTGATCCGGGAAATCTCATTTGGCCGTAAATTGAAGAAAATCCAGCTGCTATATTCCTTATTCTCCTTGTTTTTGCCGTATGGCATGCTGTAACTCACGCGCGTGAAAGCCAAGAACAAAAGGGCATTCCTGGCATCGGTCAATATATATGTGGAAACGATATCTCCTCTATAGAGGAGAAGAAATTTTGGGGCAATCAGGCAAAAAGCGCACGAGAAAATGAACTACTTTTGAGGACTGCCATAGAACGGATAGATGTTCGCTAAAACGGTCATAATTTTGTCATTTGGAGTCCGTGCCGGACCCACAAGTACTCAAACTGCTTTCATGGCGAGTGTGCGAATCAGAAAATACTCCTCGCTTGTGCGGGAGGCCAGTACCCTCAAATTCAGCCTTAAGCAGGACTTTTGGCCCCGAAAGTCAAAGGACACCATTAAATCCTGTTTTTTAGACAAGTTTACGAACCCATTGGCACTTCCTTTTGAAGGAATTTGAGAGATTATGTTTCTTATAGACATTAGCCCCCTGGTAGGGACAAACGTACCTTCTGCGGATGCTCAATGATCCGGGCAATCTCATTTCGCCGTAAATTGAAGAAAATCCAGCGGCTATATGCCTTATTCACCTTGTTTTCGCGGGATAGCATGTTGTAACTCACGCGCGTGAAAGCCAAGAACAAAAGGGCATTCCGGCATCGGTCAATATATATGTGGGAAACGATATCTCCTCTATAGAGGACAAGAAATTTTGGGGCAGTCAGGCAAAAAGCGCACGAGAAAATGAAGTACTTTCAAGGACTGCCATAGAATGGAGAGATGTTCACTAAAACGGTCAAAATTTTGTCATTCGGTGTCCGTGTCGGACCCATAAGTACTCGAACTGCTCCCGGCGAGCGTGCGAATCTAGAAAATACTCCCCGCTTGCGCCAGGAGGCCCGGAGTGCCCTCAAATATGGCCTTAAGCAGGACTTTTTGGCCCTAAAGGTCAAAGAACATCATTCGTCGCTGTTTTTCAGACAAGTTTCTGAACCCATTGGCACTTCCTATTGAACGAAATTCGAGAGATTATGCTGCTTATAGACATTAGCCCCCTGGTAGGGAGAAACATACCTTTCTGCCGATGCTCTATGATCCATGAAATCTCATTTGGCCGTAAATTGAAGAAAATCCAGCGGCTATATGCCTTATTCTCCTTGTTTTCACCGTATGGCATGCTGTAACTCACGCGTGTGAAATCCAAGAACAAAAGGGCATTCCTGGCATCGGTCAACATATATGTGGAAACGATATCTCCTCTAAGAGGACAAGAAATTTTGGGGCAATCAGGCAAAAAGCGTATGAGGAAATGAAGAACTTTCGAGGACTGCCATAGAACGGAGAGATGTTCGCTAAAACGGTCATAATTTTGTCATTCGAAGTCCGTGTCGGACCCACAAGTACTCAAACTGCTCGCGGCGAGTGCGCGAATCCAGAAAATACTCCCCGCTTGCGCCAGGAGGCCCGGAGTACCCTCAAATTCAGCCTTAAGCAGGACTTTTTGGCCCTGAAAGTCAAAGGACACCATTCGTCGCTGTTTTTTAGACAAGTTTTTGAACCCATTGGCACTTCCTTTTGAAGGAATTTCGAGAGATTATGTTTCTTATAGACATTAGCCCCCCTGGTAGGGTCAAACGTACCTTTCTGCAGGTGCTCAATGATCCGGGCAATCTCATTTCACCGTAAATTGAAGAAAATCCAGCGGCTATATGCCTTATTCACCTTGTTTTCGCTGGATAGCATGCTGTAACTCACGCGCGTGAAAGCCAAGAACAAAAGGGCATTCCTGGCATCGGTCAATATATATGTGGAAACGATATCTCCTCTATAGAGGACAAGAAATTTTGGGGCAGTCAGGCAAAAAGCGCACGAGAAAATGAAGTACTTTCAAGGACTGCCATAGAATGGAGAGATGTTCACTAAAACGGTCAAAATTTTGTCATTCGGTGTCCGTGTCGGACCCATAATTACTCGAACTGCTCCCGGCGAGCGTGCGAATCTAGAAAATACTCCCCGCTTGCGCCAGGAGGCCCGGAGTGCCCTCAAATACGGCCTTAAGCAGGACTTTTTGGCCCTAAAGGTCAAAGAACATCATTCGTTGCTGTTTTTCAGACAAGTTTCTGAACTCATTGGCACTTCCTATTGAAGGAAATTCGAGAGATTATGCTGCTTATAGACATTAGCCCCCCTGGTAGGGAGAAACATACCTTTTTGCCGATGCTCTATGATCCGTGAAATCTCATTTGGCCGTAAATTGAAGAAAATCCAGCGGCTATATGCCTTATTCTCCTTGTTTTCGCCGTATGGCATGCTGTAACTCACGCGCGTGAAATCCAAGAACAAAAGGGCATTCCTGGCATCGGTTAACATATATGTGGAAACGATACCTCCTCTATAGAGGACAAGAAATTTTGGGGCAATCAGGCAAAAAGCGCATGAGGAAATGAAGTACTTTCGAGGACTGCCATAGAACGGAGAGATGTTCGCTAAAACGGTCATAATTTTGTCATTAGGAGTCCGTGTCGGACCCACAAGTACTCAAATTGCTTGCGGCGAGTGCGCGAATCCAGAAAATACTCCCCGCTTGCGCCAGGAGGCCCGGAGTACCCTCAAAATAAGCCTTAAGCAGGACTTTTTGGCCCTGAAAGTCAAAGGACACCATTAAATCATTTGTTTTTTAGACAAGTTTCTGAACCCATTGGCACTTCCTTTTGAAGGAATTTCGAGAGATTATGTTTCTAATAGACATTAGCCCCCTTGGTAGGGACAAACGTACCTTCTGCGGATGCTCAATGATCAAGGCGATCTCATTTGGCCATAAATTGAAGAAAATCCGGTGGCTATATGCATTATTCTCCTTGTTTTCGCGGATAGCATCTTTGTAACTCACGCAGCGTGAAAGCCAAGAACAAAAGGGCATTCTGGCATCGGTCAATATATATGTGGAAACGATATCTCCTCTATAGAGGACAAGAAATTTTAGGCGGTCGGGCAAAAAGCATGAGAAAATGAAGTACTTTCAAGGGCGCCATAGAATGGAGAGATGTTCACTAAAGCGGTCATAATTTTGTCATTCGGTCCGTGTCGGACCCACAAGTACTCAAATTGCTCGGCGTGCGAATCTAGAAAATAGTCCGCTTGCGCGGGAGGCTGGAGTGCCCTCAAATCTGACCTTAAGCGAGGAGTTTTTGTACGAAAGGCAAAGAACATCATTTGTTCTTGTTTTCGAGACAAGTTTCGAACCCATTGGCACTTCCTATTGAAGTAAATTGAGAGATTATGCTGCTTATAGACATTAGCCCCCGGTAGGGAGAAACATACCTTTCTGCATGATGCTCTATGATTCGGAAAATCTCATTTGGCGTAAATTGAAGAAAATCCAGTGACTATATGCCTTATTCTCCTTGTTTTTGCCGTATGGCATGCTATAACTCACGCAGCGTGAAAGCCAAGAACAAAGGGCATTCTGGCATCGGTCGATATATATGTGGAAGCGATATCTCCTCTATAGAGGACAAGAAATTTTAGAACAATCGGCAAAAGCGCACGAGAAAATGAAGTACTTTCGAGGGCGCCATAGAACGGAGAGATGTTAGCTAAAGCGGTCATAATTTTGTCATTGAAGTCCGTGTCGGACCCACAAGTACTCAAACTGCTTTCATGGCGAGTGTGCGAATCAGAAAATACTCCTCGCTTGTGCCGGAGGCGGAGTACCCTCAAATTCAGCCTTAAGCAGGACTTTTGGCCCTGAAAGTCAAAGGACACCATTAAATCCTTTGTTTTTAGACAAGTTTTGAACCCATTGGCACTTCCTTTTGAAGGAATTTCAAGAGATTATGTTTCTTATAGACATTAGCCCCCTGGTAGGGACAAGCGTACCTTCTGCGGATGCTCAATGATCAAGGCGATCTCATTTGGCCATAAATTGAAGAAAATCCAGTGGCTATATGCCTTATTCTCCTTGTTTTAGCGGATAGCATCTTTGTAACTCACGCAGCGTGAAAGCCAAGAACAAAAGGGCATTCTGGCATCGGTCAATATATATGTGGAAACGATATCTCCTCTATAGAGGACAAGAAATTTTAGGCGGTCAGCAAAAAGCATACGAGAAAATGAAGTACTTTCAAGGGCGCCATAGAATGGAGAGATGTTCACTAAAGCGGTCATAATTTTGTCATTCGAGTCCGTGTCGGACCATAAGTACTCAAATTGCTCGGCGGCGTGCGAATCTAGAAAATAGTCCGCTTGCGCCGGGGAGGCGGAGTGCCCTCAAATCTGACCTTAAGCGGGAGTTTTTGCCCTAAAGGCAAAGAACATCATTTGTTCTTGTTTTTGAGACAAGTTTGAACCCATTGGCACTTCCTATTGAAGGAAATTGAGAGATTATGTTGCTTATAGACATTAGCCCCCTGGTAGGGAGAAACATACCTTCTGCATGTGCTCTATGATCCGGAAAATCTCATTTGGCGTAAATTGAAGAAAATCCAGTGACTATATGCCTTATTCTCCTTGTTTTTGCCGTATGGCATGCTATAACTCACGCGTGAAAGCCAAGAACAAAAGGGCATTCTGGCATCGGTTAAAATATATGTGGAAGCGATATCTCCTCTATAGAGGACAAGAAATTTTAGGGCAATCGGGGCAAAAGCGCGAGAAAATGAAGTACTTTCGAGGGCGCCATAGAACGGAGAGATGTTTGCTAAAGCGGTCATAATTTTGTCATTGGAGTCCGTGTCGGACCCACAAGTACTCAAACTGCTTTCATGGCGAGTGTGCGAATCAGAAAATACTCCCGCTTGTGCGGAGGCCCGGAGTACCCTCAAATTCAGCCTTAAGCAGGACTTTTTGTACGAAAGTCAAAGGACACCATTTGTCCTTTGTTTTTAGACAAGTTTACGAACCCATTGGCACTTCCTTTTGAAGGAATTTGAGAGATTATGTTTCTTATAGACATTAGCCCCTTGGTAGGGACAAACCTACCTTCTGCGCGATGCTCAATGATCAAGGCGATCTCATTTGGCCATAAATTGAAGAAAATCCGGTGGCTATATGCCTTATTCTCCTTGTTTTCGCGGATAGCATCTTTGTAACTCACGCGTGAAAGCCAAGAACAAAAGGGCATTCTGGCATCGGTCGATATATATGTGAAACTATATCTCCTCTATAGAGGACAAGAAATTTTAGGCGGTCGGGCAAAAGCGACGAGAAAATGAAGTACTTTCAAGGACCGCCATAGAATGGAGAGATGTTCACTAAAGCGGTCATAATTTTGTCATCGGGTCCGTGTCGGACCCACAAGTACTCAAATTGCTCCGCGAAGCGTGCGAATCTAGAAAATAGTCCCGCTTGCGCGGGAGGCCGGAGTGCCCTCAAATCTGACCTTAAGCAGGACTTTTGGCCCTGAAAGTCAAAGAACATCATTTGTCGTTGTTTTTCACACAAGTTTACGAACCCATTGGCACTTCCTATTGAAGGAAATTGAGAGATTATGCTGCTTATAGACATTAGCCCTCTGGTAGGGAGAAACATACCTTCTGCAGATGCTCTATGATTCGGGAAATCTCATTTGGCCGTAAATTGAAGAAAATCCAGCTGCTATATTCCTTATTCTCCTTGTTTTTGCCATATGGCATCTTTGTAACTCAGCGTGAAAGCCAAGAACAAAGGGCATTCACGGCATCGGTCGATATATATGTGGAAGCGATATCTCCTCTATAGAGGACAAGAAATTTTAGGGCAATCGGGCAAAAGCGCGCGAGAAAATGAAGTACTTTTGAGGGCGCCATAGAACGGATAGATGTTCGCTAAAGCGGTCATAATTTTGTCATTGAAGTCCGTGTCGGACCCACAAGTACTCAAACTGCTCACGGTGAGTGTGCGAATCAGAAAATACTCCCCGCTTGTGCGGGAGGCCAGTACCCTCAAATTCAGCCTTAAGCAGGACTTTTTGTACGAAAGTCAAAGGACACCATTAAATCCTTGTTTTTAGACAAGTTTACGAACCCATTGGCACTTCCTTTTGAAGGAATTTGAGAGATTATGTTTCTTATAGACATTAGCCCCCTGGTAGGGACAAGCGTACCTTCTGCGGATGCTCAATGATCAAGGCAATCTCATTTCGCCGTAAATTGAAGAAAATCCAGTGACTATATGCCTTATTCACCTTGTTTTGGCGGGATAGCATGTTGTAACTCGCGGCGTGAAAGCCAAGAACAAAGGGCATTCTGGCATCGGTCATATATATGTGGAAGCGATATCTCCTCTAGAGGACAGGCGGTCGGGCAAAAGCATGCGAAAATGAAGAAAGCCATAGAATGGAAGATGTTCACTAAAGCGGTCAAAATTTTGTCATTGGTGCGTTCGGACCCATAAGTACTCGAACTGGCATCGGAATCTAGAAAATAATAGTGCCCTCAAATATGGCCTTAAGCAGGACTTTTTGGCCCTAAAGGTCGATAAGAACTCCTCTATTAGAGGACAAGAAATTTTTTTGGACAAGTTTACGAACCCATTGGCACTTCCTATTGAGCGAAAATGAAGTACTTTCTTATAGACATTAGCCATAGATACTGGATGAGATGTTCATTTGGCTAAAGAAAATCCGGTCATAATTTTGTCATTCGCGTGTGAAGTCCGAACAAAAGGGTCGGACCCATATGTGGAAGTACTCAAACTGCTCGGGCAAAAGCGATGAAATGAAGCTTTCGAGGGCGCCATAGACGGAGAGATGTTACGCTAAAGCGGTCAAAATACTCGGACCCACAAGTACTCAAACTGCTTTCATGGCGAGTCGCGAATTGCGCGGGAGGCCGGAGTACCCTCAAATTCAGCCTTAAGCAGGACTTTTGGCCACGAAAGTCAAAGGACACCATTAAATCATTTGTTTTTAGACAAGTTTTGAACCCATTGGCACTTCCTTTTGAAGGAATTTGAGAGATTATGTTTCTTATAGACATTAGCCCCCTGGTAGGGTCAAGCGTACCTTCTGCGGATGCTCAATGATCAAGGCAATCTCATTTCACCGTAAATTGAAGAAAATCCAGTGACTATATGCCTTATTCACCTTGTTTTATTTGGATAGCATCTTTGTAACTCACGCGTGAAAGCCAAGAACAAAAGGGCATTCTGGCATCGGTCAATATATATGTGGAAGCGATATCTCCTCTATAGAGGACAAGAAATTTTAGGCGGTCGCAAAAGCGCACGAGAAAATGAAGTACTTTCAAGGGCGCCATAGAATGGAGAGATGTTCACTAAAGCGGTCAAAATTTTGTCATTGATTGTCGTGTCGGACCCATAATTACTCGAACTGCTCCGTGGCGTGCGAATCTAGAAAATACTCCCGCTTGCGCCGGGAGGCCGGAGTGCCCTCAAATCTGGCCTTAAGCGGGACTTTTGGCCCTAAAGGTCAAAGAACATCATTCGTTCTGTTTTTTGGACAAGTTTACGAACTCATTGGCACTTCCTATTGAAGGAAATTCGAGAGATTATCTTGCTTATAGACATTAGCCCCCTGGTAGGGAGAAACATACCTTTTGCGATGCTCTATGATCCGTGAAATCTCATTTGGCGTAAATTGAAGAAAATCCAGTGACTATATGCCTTATTCTCCTTGTTTTCGCCGTATGGCATCTTTGTAACTCACGCGTGAAATCCAAGAACAAAAGGGCATTCTGGCATCGGTTAACATATATGTGGAAGCGATACCTCCTCTATAGAGGACAAGAAATTTTAGGGCAATCGGCAAAAAAGCGCATGAGAAATGAAGTACTTTCGAGGGCGCCATAGAGCGGAGAGATGTTAGCTAAAGCGGTCATAATTTTGTCATTAGGAGTCCGTGTCGGACCCACAAGTACTCAAATTGCTTGCGGCGGTCTGTGAATCAGAAAATACTCCCGCTTGCGCGGGAGGCCGGAGTACCCTCAAAATAAGCCTTAAGCAGGACTTTTGGCCCGGAAAGTCAAAGGACACCATTCGTCATTTGTCTTTTAGACAAGTTTACGAACCCATTGGCACTTCCTTTTGAAGGAATTTGAGAGATTATGTTTCTTATAGACATTAGCCCCTTGGTAGGGACAAACCTACCTTCTGCGGATGCTCAATGATCAAGGCGATCTCATTTGGCGTAAATTGAAGAAAATCCGGTGGCTATATGCATTATTCTCCTTGTTTTCGCGGATAGCATCTTTGTAACTCACGCAGCGTGAAAGCCAAGAACAAAAGGGCATTCTGGCATCGGTCGATATATATGTGGAAGCGATATCTCCTCTATAGAGGACAAGAAATTTTAGGCGAGCAAAAGCGCGATGAGAAAATGAAGTACTTTCAAGGGCGCCATAGAATGGAGAGATGTTCACTAAAGCGGTCATAATTTTGTCATTCGGTGTCCGTGTCGGACCACAAGTACTCAAACTACTCCCGGTGGCGTGCGAATCTAGAAAATACTCCCGCTTGCGCCGGGAGGCCGGAGTGCCCTCAAATCTGACCTTAAGCAGGACTTTTTGCCCCGAAAGTCAAAGAACATCATTAAATCATTGTTTTTTGGACAAGTTTACGAACCCATTGGCACTTCCTATTGAAGGAAATTCGAGAGATTATGTTGCTTATAGCCATTAGCCCCCTGGTAGGGAGAAACATACCTTCTGTAGATGCTCTATGATTCGGGAAATCTCATTTGGCGGAAATTGAAGAAATTCAGTGACGATATGCCTTATTCTCCTTGTTTTTGCCGTATGGCATCTTTGTAACTCAGCGTGAAATCCAAGAACAAAGAGGCATTCACGGCATCGGTCGACATATATGTGGGCGATACCTCCTCTATAGAGGACAAGAAATTTTAGGGCAATCGGGCAAAAAGCGCGAGAAAATCAAGTACTTTCGAGGACCGCCATAGAACGGAGAGATGTTCGCTAAAGCGGTCATAATTTTGTCATTGAAGTCCGTGTCGGACCCACAAGTACTCAAACTGCTCATGGCGAGTCGCGAATCAGAAAAATACTCCCGCTTGCGCGGGAGGCCGGAGTACCCTCAAATTCAGCCTTAAGCAGGACTTTTGGCCCTGAAAGTCAAAGGACACCATTAAATCATTGTTTTTTAGACAAGTTTTGAACCCATTGGCACTTCCTTTTGAAGGAATTTGAGAGATTATGTTTCTTATAGACATTAGCCCCCTGGTAGGGACAAGCGTACCTTCTGCGGATGCTCAATGATCAAGGCAATCTCATTTCGCCATAAATTGAAGAAAATCCAGTGACTATATGCCTTATTCACCTTGTTTTATTTGGATAGCATCTTTGTAACTCACGCAGCGTGAAAGCCAAGAACAAAGGGCATTCTGGCATCGGTCAATATATATGTGGAAGCGATATCTCCTCTATAGAGGACAAGAAATTTTAGGCGGTCGGCAAAAAGCGCGAGAAAATGAAGTACTTTCAAGGGCGCCATAGAATGGAAATGTTCACTAAAGCGGTCAAAATTTTGTCATTCGATTGTCGAGGACCATAAGTACTCGAACTGCTGAAGCGTGCGAATCTAGAAAATACTCCCGCTTGCGGAGTGCCCTCAAAGATTTTGGCCCTAAAGGTCAAAGAACATCGGTCATAATTTTGACAAGTTTACGAACCCATTGGCACTTCCTATTGAAGGAAATTCGAGATTATCTTGCTTATAGACATTAGCCCCCTCGGTAGGGAGAAACATACCTTCTGCCGATGCTCTATGATCCGTGAAATCTCATTTGGCGTAAATTGATGAAAATCCAGTGACTATATGCCTTATTCTCCTTGTTTTCGCCGTATGGCATCTTTGTAACTCATGCGTGAAATCCAAGAACAAAGGGCATTCTGGCATCGGTTAAAATATATGTGGAAGCGATACCTCCTCTATAGAGGACAAGAAATTTTAGGGCAATCGAGCAAAAAGCGCATGAGAAATGAAGTACAGGGGCGCCATAGAAGCGGAGAGATGGCTAAAGCGGTCATAATTTTGTCATTTGGAGTCCGTGTCGGACCCACAAGTACTCAAACTTGTGAATCAGAAAATACTCCTCGCTTGCCATACCCTCAAATTAAGCCTTAAGCAGGACTTTTTGGCCACGAAAGTCAAAGGACACCATTAAATCATTTGTCTTTTAGACAAGTTTACGAACCCATTAGCACTTCCTTTTGAAGGAATTTGAGAGATTATGTTTCTAATAGACATTAGCCCCTTGGTAGGGACAAACCTACCTTCTGCGGATGCTCAATGATCAGGCAATCTCATTTGGCGTAAATTGAAGAAAATCCATTGGCTATATGCCTTATTCTCCTTGTTTTCGCGGATAGCATCTTTGTAACTCAGCGTGAAAGCCAAGAACAAAGGGCATTCTGGCATCGGTCAATATATATGTGGAAGCGATATCTCCTCTATAGAGGACAAGAAATTTTAGGCGGTCGAGGCAAAAAGCGCACGAGAAAATGAAGTACTTTCAAGGGCGCCATAGAATGGAGAGATGTTCACTAAAGCGGTCATAATTTTGTCATTGATTGTCGTGTCGGACCCACAAGTACTCAAACTGCTCCCGTGGCGTGCGAATCTAGAAAATACTCCCGCTTGCGCAAGGAGGTCAGTGCTCTCAAATCTGGCCTTAAGCAGGACTTTTGGCCCTGAAAGTCAAAGAACATCATTAAATCATTGTTTTTTCAGACAAGTTTACGAACCCATTGGCACTTCCTATTGAAGGAAATTCGAGAGATTATGCTGCTTATAGCATTAGCCCCCGGTAGGGAGAAATATACCTTCTGTAGATGCTCTATGATCCGTGAAATCTCATTTGGCGGAAATTGAAGAAATTCAATGACTATATGCCTTATTCTCCTTGTTTTAGCCATATGGCATTTGTAACTCATGCGTGAAATCCAAGAACAAAAGGGCATTCTGGCATCGGTCGACATATATGTGGAAGCGATACCTCCTCTATAGAGGACAAGAAATTTTAGGCAATCGAGCAAAAAGCATGAGAAAATCAAGTACTTTCGAGGACGCCATAGAACGGAGAGATGTTAGCTAAAGCGGTCATAATTTTGTCATTGAAGTCCGTGTCGGACCCACAAGTACTCAAACTGCTCACGGTGAGTCTGCGAATCAGAAAATACACCCGCTTGCACAGGAGGCCGGAGTACCCTCAAATTCAGCCTTAAGCAGGACTTTTTGGTACGAAAGTCAAAGGACACCATTAAATCATTTGTTTTTAGACAAGTTTTTGAACCCATTGGCACTTCCTTTTGAAGGAAATTCGAGAGATTATGTTTCTTATAGACATTAGCCCCCTGGTAGGGACAAGCGTACCTTCTGCGGATGCTCAATGATCAAGGCGATCTCATTTTGCCGTAAATTGAAGAAAATCCAGTGACTATATGCCTTATTCACCTTGTTTTATTTGGATAGCATCTTTGTAACTCACGCAGCGTGAAAGCCAAGAACAAAAGGGCATTCTGGCATCGGTCAATATATATGTGGAAGCGATATCTCCTCTATAGAGGACAAGAAATTTTAGGCGGTCGGCAAAAAGCGCACGAGAAAATGAAGTACTTTCAAGGGCGCCATAGAATGGAGAGATGTTCACTAAAGCGGTCATAATTTTGTCATTGAGTCCGTGTCGGACCCACAAGTACTCAAACTGCTTTCATGGCGAGTGTGCGAATCTAGAAAATACTCCCGCTTGCGCGGGAGGCCGGAGTACCCTCAAATTCAGCCTTAAGCAGGACTTTTTGGCCCCGAAAGTCAAAGAACACCATTAAATCATGTTTTTTAGACAAGTTTTGAACCCATTGGCACTTCCTTTTGAAGGAATTTGAGAGATTATGTTTCTTATAGACATTAGCCCCCGGTAGGGTCAAACGTACCTTCTGCAGATGCTCAATGATCAAGGCAATCTCATTTGGCGTAAATTGAAGAAAATCCAGTGACTATATGCCTTATTCACCTTGTTTTTTTTGGATAGCATCTTTGTAACTCACGCGCGTGAAAGCCAAGAACAAAAGGGCATTCTGGCATCGATCAATATATATGTGGAAGCGATATCTCCTCTATAGAGGACAAGAAATTTTAGGGGCAATCGGCAAAAAGCGCACGAGAAAATGAAGTACTTTCAAGGACGCCATAGAATGGAGAGATGTTCACTAAAGCGGTCAAAATTTTGTCATTGAGTGCGTGTCGGACCCATAAGTACTAAAACTGCTGGTCGCGAGTGCGAATCTAGAAAATACTCCGCTTGCGCCCGGGGCCCGGAGTGCCCTCAAATTCTGCCTTAAGCGGGACTTTTTGGCCCTAAAGTCAAAGAACATCATTAAATCATTGTTTTTTAGACAAGTTTACGAACCCATTGGCACTTCCTATTGAAGGAAATTGAGAGATTATGTTGCTTATAGACATTAGCCCCCTGGTAGGGAGAAACATACCTTCTGCGCGATGCTCTATGATCCTTGAAATCTCATTTGGTAGTAAATTGAAGAAAATCCAGTGACTATATGCCTTATTTTCCTTGTTTTCGCCGGATGGCATCTTTGTAACTCGCGCGTGAAATCCAAGAACAAAGGGCATTCTGGCATCGGTCGACATATATGTGGAAGCGATATCTCCTCCATAGAGGACAAGAAATTTTAGGGCAATCGGCAAAAAGCGCATGAGGAAATGAAGTACTTTCGAGGGCGCCATAGAGCGGAGAGATGTTAGCTAAAGCGGTCATAATTTTGTCATTAGGAGTCCGTGTCGGACCCACAAGTACTCAAATTGCTTGCGGCGAGTGCGCGAATCCAGAAAATACTCCCCACTTGCGCCAGGAGGCCCGGAGTACCCTCAAATTAAGCCTTAAGCAGGACTTTTTGGCCCGGAAAGTCAAAGGACACCATTAAATCATTGTCTTTTAGACAAGTTTACGAACCCATTGGCACTTCCTTTTGAAGGAATTTGAGAGATTATGTTTCTTATAGATATTAGCCCCTTGGTAGGGACAAACCTACCTTCTGCGGATGCTCAATGATCAAGGCAATCTCATTTGGCCGTAAATTGAAAAAATCCATTGACTATATGCCTTATTCTCCTTGTTTTTGCGGATAGCATCTTTGTAACTCGCAGCGTGAAAGCCAAGAACAAAAGGGCATTCTGGCATCGGTCAATATATATGTGGAAGCGATATCTCCTCTATAGAGGACAAGAAATTTTAGGGCGGTCGGCAAAAAGCGCCGAGAAAATGAAGTACTTTCAAGGGCGCCATGGAATGGAGAGATGTTCACTAAAGCGGTCATAATTTTGTCATTCGGTGTCGTGTCGGACCCACAAGTACTCAAAATGCTCCGTGGCGTGCGAATCTAGAAAATACTCCCGCTTCCGCCCGGAGGTCCGAGTGCCCTCAAATCTGACCTTAAGCAGGACTTTTTGGCCTGAAAGTCAAAGAACATCATTAAATCATTTTTTTCGGACAAGTTTACGAACCCATTGGCACTTCCTATTGAAGGAAATTCGAGAGATTATGCTGCTTATAGCTATTAGCCTCCTGGTAGGGAGAAACATACCTTCTGTAGATGCTCTATGATTGGAAATCTCATTTGGCGGAAATTGAAGAAATTCAATGACGATATGCCTTATTCTCCTTGTTTTCGCCGTATGGCATCTTTGTAACTCACGCGCGTGAAATCCAAGAACAAAGGGCATTCTGGCATCGGTCGACATATATGTGGAAGCGATACCTCCTCTATAGAGGACAAGAAATTTTAGGGCAATCGGCAAAAAGCGCGAGAAAATCAAGTACTTTCGAGGGCGCCATAGAACGGAGAGATGTTAGCTAAAGCGGTCATAATTTTGTCATTGGTCCGTGTCGGACCCACAAGTACTCAAACTGCTCACGGCGAGTCTGTGAATCAGAAAATACTCCCGCTTGCACGGGGAGGCCGGAGTACCCTCAAATTCAGCCTTAAGCAGGACTTTTTGTACGAAAGTCAAAGGACACCATTCGTCATTGTTTTTTAGACAATTTCGAACCCATTGGCACTTCCTTTTGAAGGAAATTCGAGAGATTATGTTTCTTATAGACATTAGCCCCATGGTAGGGACAAAGCGTACCTTCTGCGGATGCTCAATGATCAAGGCAATCTCATTTCGCGTAAATTGAAGAAAATCCAGTGACTATATGCCTTATTCACCTTGTTTTATTTGGATAGCATCTTTGTAACTCACGCAGCGTGAAAGCCAAGAACAAAAGGGCATTCTGGCATCGGTCAATATATATGTGGAAGCGATATCTCTTCTATAGAGGACAAGAAATTTTGGGCGGTCAGCAAAAGCGCATGCGAGAAAATGAAGTACTTTCGAGGACTGCCATAGAGCGGAGATGTTAAGCTAAAGCGGTCATAATTTTGTCATTGGTCCGTGTCGGACCCACAAGTACTCAAACTGCGTCATGGCGAGTGTGCGAATCCAGAAAATACTCCCGCTTGCGTAAGAGGCGGAGTACCCTCAAATTCAGCCTTAAGCAGGACTTTTGGCCTGAAAGTCAAAGGACACCATTAAATCGCTGTTTTTTAGACAAGTTTACGAACCCATTGGCACTTCCTTTTGAAGGAAATTGAGAGATTATGTTTCTTATAGACATTAGCCCCTGGTAGGGACAAGCGTACCTTCTGCGGATGCTCAATGATCAAGGCGATCTCATTTAGCCGTAAATTGAAGAAAATCCAGCGACGATATGCCTTATTCACCTTGTTTTGGCGGGATAGCATGTAACTAACTCACGCGTGAAAGCCAAGAACAAAGGGCATTCTGGCATCGGTCGATATATATGTGGAAGCGATATCTCCTCTATAGAGGACAAGAAATTTTAGGCGGTCGGGCAAAAGCGCGCGAGAAAATGAAGTACTTTCAAGGGCGCCATAGAATGGAGAGATGTTCACTAAAACGGTCAAAATTTTGTCATTCGGTGTCCGTGTCGGACCCATAAGTACTCGAACTGCTCCCGGCGAGCGTGCGAATCTAGAAAATACTCCCCGCTTGCGCAAGGAGGCCCGAAGTGCCCTCAAATATGGCCTTAAGCAGGACTTTTTGGCCCTAAAGGTCAAAGAACATCATTCGTCGCTGTTTTTCAAACAAGTTTCTGAACCCATTGGCACTTCCTATTGAAGGAAATTCGAGAAATTATGCTGCTTATAGACATTAGCCCCCCTGGTAGGGAGAAACATACCTTTCTGCCGATGCTCTATGATCCGTGAAATCTCATTTGGCCGTAAATTGAAGAAAATCCAGCGGCTATATGCCTTATTCTCCTTGTTTTCGCCGTATGGCATGCTGTAACTCACGCACGTGAAATCCAAGAACAAAAGGGCATTCCTGGCATCGGTCAACATATATGTGGAAACGATATCTCCTCTAAGAGGACAAGAAATTTTGGGGCAATCAGGCAAAAGCGCATGAGAAATGAAGAACTTTCGAGGCGCCATAGAACGGAGAGATGTTAGCTAAAGCGGTCATAATTTTGTCATTGAAGTCCGTGTCGGACCCACAAGTACTCAAACTGCTCTCGTGAGTCGCGAATCAGAAAATACTCCCGCTTGCTTGGGAGGCCGGAGTACCCTCAAATTCAGCCTTAAGCGGGACTTTTGGCCACGAAAGTCAAAGGACACCATTAAATCATTTGTTTTTTAGACAAGTTTTGAACCCATTGGCACTTCCTTTTGAAGGAATTTCGAGAGATTATGTTTCTTATAGACATTAGCCCCCTGGTAGGGTCAAGCGTACCTTCTGCGGATGCTCAATGATCAAGGCGATCTCATTTTGCGTAAATTGAAGAATATCCAGTGACTATATGCCTTATTCACCTTGTTTTATTTGGATAGCATCTTTGTAACTCACGCAGCGTGAAAGCCAAGAACAAAAGGGCATTCTGGCATCGGTCGATATATATGTGGAAGCGATATCTCCTCTATAGAGGACAAGAAATT
This sequence comes from Aegilops speltoides, assembly GCA_021437245.1. Taxonomy (NCBI): domain Eukaryota; kingdom Viridiplantae; phylum Streptophyta; class Magnoliopsida; order Poales; family Poaceae; genus Aegilops; species Aegilops speltoides. Next base: position 69,673 of record JAHHZJ010000864.1, read on the forward strand.
TTAGGCGGTCGGCAAAAAGCATGCGAGAAAATGAAGTACTTTCAAGGACGCCATAGAATGGAGAGATGTTCACTAAAAGGTCAAAATTTTGTCATTCGGTGTCCGTGTCGGACCCATAAGTACTCTAACTGCTCCCGGCGAGCGTGCGAATCTAGAAAATACTCCCCGCTTGCGTCAGGAGGCCCGGAGTGCCCTCAAATACGGCCTTAAGCAGGACTTTTTGGCCCTAAAGGTCAAAGAACATAATTAAATCATGATTTTTGAGACAAGTTTACGTACCCATTGGCACTTCCTATTGAAGGAAATTCGAGAGATTATGCTGCTTATAGACATTAGCCCCCCTGGTAGGGAGAAACATACCTTCTGCCGATGCTCTATGATCGTGAAATCTCATTTGGTAGTAAATTGAAGAAAATCCAGTGACTATATGCCTTATTCTCCTTGTTTTACGCCGTATGGCATCTTTGTAACTCGCGTGAAATCCAAGAACAAAAGGGCATTCTGGCATCGGTTAACATATATGTGGAAGCGATACTTCCTCTATAGAGGACAAGAAATTTTAGAGCAATCGGGCAAAAAGCGCATGAGAAATGAAGTACTTTCGAGGACTGCCATAGAACGGAGAGATGTTTGCTAAAACGGTCATAATTTTGTCATTAGGAGTCCGTGTCGGACCCACAAGTACTAAAACTGCTTGTGGCGAGTGCGCGAATCCAGAAAATACTCCTCGCTTGCGCCAGGACGCCCGGAGTACCCTCAAATTAAGCCTTAAGCAGGACTTTTTGGCCCTGAAAGTCAAAGGACACCATTCATCGCTGTCTTTTAGACAAGTTTCTGAACCCATTGGCACTTCCTTTTGAAGGAATTTCGAGAGATTATGTTTCTAATAGACATTAGCCCCCTTGGTAGGGACAAACCTACCTTTCTGCAGATGCTCAATGATCCGGGTAATCTCATTTGGCCGTAAATTGAACAAAATCCAGTGGCTATATGCCTTATTCTCCTTGTTTTCGCCAGATAGCATGCTGTAACTCACGCGCGTGAAAGCCAAGAACAAAAGGGCATTCCTGGCATCGGTCAATATATATGTGGAAACGATATCTCCTCTATAGAGGACATGATAGAGGCAAAGGTGTCCCGTCTTTCGATGAGATGGTGGATTTCGCTTTGGTGGAAGTCGACTTTGGCGATCCGACTCTGACGTGCGAGGGCGTCGCATATAGCAATCGCTAAACCAACTCAGAGAGGTTATTGACCACGCGAACACGATCAACCTGACCACGAGGTCTATTTCCTGCGAGCAAGCGAAGAACAAGCAAAGCGAGATTGCAATCTGGATATTGCGAATATAAGATGAAAGCTTTATTGATCAAGGTGGGGTTACGTGGCGCCTTTATGCAGTCGTTGAACACAAGCGAAATCTGTGAAGTTGCAGCTATGGCGAACTTTTGATCTAAACAAAACCCAAAGTCTAAGCGGTGCCCTAAGGGCTGTATATATGGAGGAAGAGGGGTGAATTTCGTGGCCCTTGGTGGAGGGTCGAAACTAACCCTATCTCTTGTTTCCCACACATCGGACTCTAAAATAGCCTATACTAATGTATTTCGAAATTACATTGGCTGGCCCAATAATAAGGTGACGCAGCACCTAGAATAGCAAAACAAATAGCCTATACTAATGTATCTCCATGCTTGTTCTTGCTCCAATGTTCATCCTTCTCCATGCTAGGCCCTTCATTTGTAAGCAAAACAAATGTATCCAATTTAAGCAGACATCATATTCTAATGAACATTAGAATCATTACCCTGAAAGCGAAAGTACAGTAATTTAGTTGGCGTCTTGTGAGCTCTAGTAATTGGTCCGGTATGTATAGCGGCGGGGGCTGTGGGTGTAACAATTGTATTGATGTCCTCATCATCCTCCCTTCTTGAAATGAAGTCGTCCTCGACGGAAGTTCATCTTCCTCACCAAATATGGCTTCAAATCTGCAATGTTAAAAGTGGGACTAACCCCAAAATCTGCAGGCAGCTCAAGTTTATATGCATTATCATTTACTTTCTCCAACACCTTAAAGGGACCAGCAGCACGTGGCATTAGCTTTGATTTGCGCAAATCGGAAATCTATCCTACATAAATGTAACCAAACAAGATCTCGGTGCAAACACAACATGTTTTCTACCCTTATCTCCGGCAAGTTTATATTTAGCATTCATCGCTCAATGTTTTCCTTAGTTAACTCATGCATTTTAAAATCAATTCAGCACGTTCTTTAGCATCAAAATTAACCTTCTCCGAAGATGGAAGAAGCGACAAATCAATAGGTGCGAGGTAGGAAACCATACACAACTTCAAAAGGGCACATCTTAGTAGTAGAATGCAATGAGCGATTATAAGCAAATTCAATATGAGGCAAGCATTCCTCCCACATTTTCTTATTATTCTTTAGAACAGCCCTAAGCATAGTAGACAATGTTACATTGACTACTTGGTTTGTCCATCGGTTTGGGGGTGACAAGTAGTACTAAAAGCAGTTTAGTCCCCAACTTAGCCCATAAACATCTCCAAAAGTGGCTAAGAAATTTAGTATCACGATCTGAAACAATAGTATTTGGCACACCATGCAAGCGAATAATTTAGCGAAAGAACAAATCAACAACATTATGACATCATCGCTTTTATGACATGGTATTAAGTGTGCCATTTTGAGAATCTATCCACGACAACAAATATGATATCCCTCCTTCTTTGTTCTAGGTAAACCTAAAACAAAGTCCATAGATATATCCTCCCAAGGAACACTAGAGTGCGAGCAAAGGCATATATAAACCATGAGGATTGAGTCGTGACTTAGCTTTTTGACATGTAGTGCGTGAGCAATAAAGCGCTCAACATCCGTCTCATCTTTGGCCAAAAGAAATGTGTAGCAAATCGTCCTCCGTCTTCATCACGCCAAAGTGTCCCATTAGTCCTCCTCCATCGCCTCCTGCAACAACAAAAGGCGAAACGAGCTAGCTGGAATGCATAGCTTGTTAGCACGAACACAAATCCATCATTAACAACAAACTTGTTCCATGTTCTTCCTTCTTTACAATTGTGCAATACATCTTTAAAATCAGCATCATGCACAAATTGATCTTTGATGGTCTCCAAACCAAATATTTTGAAGTCAAGTTGTGAAAGCATAGTATAGCGACGAGACAATGCATCGACAATAACATTTTCTTTACCCTTCTTGTGTTTAATGACATAAGGGAAAGTCTCAATGAATTCAACCCATTTAGCATGTCTCGATTCAGTTTAGCTTGACTTTTAATATGTTTCAAAGATTCATGATCGAATGTATAACAAATTCTTTGGGCCATAAATAATGTTGCCATGTTTCTAAAGTCGAACAAGAGCATATAATTCTTTATCATAAGTAGAATAATTCAGACTAGGCCCACTCAATTTTTGAGAAAAGTATACAACAGGTTTGCCATCTTGTAATAACACACCTCTAATCCAATTCCACTAGCATCACATTCAAGCTCAAAAGTCTTATTAAAATCGGGAAGTTGGAGTAAAGGAGCATGTGTCAACTTATCTTTCAATATCGTGAAGGCTTCTTCTGTGCAGTACCCCAAACAAAAGGCACATCCTTCTTTGTAAGCTCATTGAGAGGTGCAGCAATGGTGCTGAAATCTCTCACAAAGCGCCTATAGAATCCAGTGAGGCCAAGAAATCCTCACTTGTGTGACCGTTTTGGGCTGCGGCCAACTCTCAATAACTTCGGTCTTGGCTTTATCAACTTCAATTCCTGTGGAGTAACAACATAGCCAAGAAAAGACACTCGGTCGGTGCAAAAGGTGCACTTCCCAAGGTTACCAAACAAGCGTGCATCACGTAGAGCATTAAAAACAACACGTAAATGTTCCAAATGTTCTTCCAAAGATTTGCTATAAATCGGTATATCATCAAAATAGACTACCACAAATCGTCCAATGAAAGCACGTAAAACTTCGTTCATTAATCTCATGAAAGTACTAGGTGCATTAGTTAACCCAAAAGGCATGACTAACCACTCATACAATCCAAACTTAGTTTTAAATGCTGTTTTCCATTCATCTCCCAATTTCATACGAATTTGATGGTATCCACTCATAAATCAACTTTGGAGAATATTGTAGAGCCACTCAATTCATCAAGCATATCATCTAGCCTAGGAATAGGGTGGCGATAACGAATCGTAATATTATTATTGCCTCTACAATCAACACACATCGTGGCGTACCATCCTTTTTCGGCACTAGAATAATAGGAACAACACAAGGACTAAGGGATTGGCGTATATAACCTTTGTCGAGCAGCTCCTGTGCTTGGCGCATAATCTCCTTTGTCTCCTCTGGATTGAGTGCGATATGGTGCGGTTGGGTAATGATGCAGGAATTAAGTCAATTTGATGCTCAATCCCTCGAATAGGTGGTAATCCGGTGGCACGTCTTGTGGAAAGAGCGTCGCGAACTCTGCAAAATGTTAGTGACAGCGAGGGGCAAGGAGGAAAACCGTCCTCGAATGAAAATAATGCCTCTTTGCACACAAAAGCATAGCAAATAGATTTGCTAAAATCTAGCTCATCAATATCAGATTTGGTGGCAAGTAAACATGCACTTTTCAATTTAATTTCGAAGCAACGATAGATGGTTTATTATAAGGCTTCATGTGTTGTTCAAATTCTTTTGCCACAATCTGATTTTCACTCTTATTTTTCTCTGTTTTGCATTATTAGCTCTATTAATATCATCTTTCAAAATGGACTCAGGAGTCATAGGAAGCAAAGTAATATTTTTATCCTTATGAACAAGAGTATCTTGATTGTTTCTACCATGGTGTCTGAAATTTTATCAAATTGCCATGGTCTACCAAGTAACAAGGAACATGCTTGCATAGGTACCACATCACAATCAACATAATCAGCATATGTAGAGATACTAAAATGCACACGAGCAGTCGTGTTACCTTAACCTTGCATTTGTTGTTGAACCATGTGGATGTAGTAAGGATGTGGATGTGGTCTTGTGGTGAGAGATAGCTTCTCCACCATCTCCATGCTAGCCAAGTTATTGCAGCTCCCTCCATCTATGATGGCGCTTGAATAGAGCGTTCCTTCACAACTCCTTTGTATGGAACAAATTATGCCTCTGATTTTGCTCACTTGTGTAACTGCACACTCAAAACACGTTGAGCAACCAAACATTCATACTGTCGGCATCTTGGCAGCCATGTATTGTGTCTCATGATCAGAATCATCTCCACCGTGTTCCTCATGTGTAATAAGAGCGAGTCTCCTCATCATAGTCACTAGCGGACTCATACCCACCATCCTCGGTAGCAATCATCATGCGCTGAGATTTGCATTCTCTCATAAAATGTCCTCTTCCCTTACAACGACGACAAATAATATCACTTGTGTGCCTGTTGGCGCCATGGAAGAAGAAGAGCTACTGTGCGAGCCGGCAGGTGTGCTCTTGGCGGATAGTGGTGGTTGTGCTGCTTTCTTGTATCACGGTTGGAGGTGGCTTTGAAGGAGGTGATGGTGCGGTGGAAGTAGATGATGCACGTGGTGTCCATGATGAAGGTCGACTGCGAGAAAAGTTAGTGCGGCGCCAATACTGTCGATCCTGCACTTCACGTTCAGCTTTACAAGCAAGATGGAATAAGCGAGTGATATTATTATAATCCTTATAGTCTAGAATGGTGCGAATCTCTCTATTTAATCCACCCGAAAGCGTGCAAGCATAGCTTCATTCTCCTCAACAATACCACATCTAATCAAGCGGTTTGTAATTCGATAATATTCTTCTCAGAAATTTTTCCTTGTCTTAAGCGCTGCAATTTTGAAGTAATTCACGTTGATAATATGGTGGAACCAGCGATGCGCATAGCAGTTTTCAAAGCAGCCCAAGTAGCTGGAGCAGGATATAATCTACAATGTTCAGACCACCAAACACATGCAAAGCTAGTGAAAGCACAAACAGCGGCGAGAACACGTCTCTCCTCGGGATATTGTAAACATGTAAATCGTTGTTCGGTTTCTAACTCCCAAGTAAGATATATATCGAGGAACATATCTACCCTCAAATGGTGGAATATTCAATTTCAGTTTAGGGAGATGGTCATGATCTCGTATGAGGAGCCCTAACATTGCCATTATTTGCATGTGGGCGACACGGTGGTTGTGGTCTTTGGTGGTTGCCGTAGTTCGATGTTGATCAACCTCATCCTCGTAATCTCCCACATAATCATCATCCTCCTCTGTACCGGCAGCAGCGATGGCGAGGAGCCAAAGAAGCACCAACAGCGATGGCAGCGGCACAGAATTTTGTCTGGCTCAATAGGAACCTGTTGAGCTCGTCCATCTTGATTCGGAAGAGGCGTAGTTGTTGTCGTTCTTGAGAGGTGCGATAGGTGCAGCCGGCGGTGGTTGTGGAAAGCAGCGAGCAATTCATCAAACTTGCTATCAAGCTTTGTTTCAAGCGTCTTCTCAATGCCATCTATCTTCTCCATGGCCTCGTCAAATCTGTTTATACGTCTTTTTGTCCAATCATCATTTCTGAAACTTATCATGTAGCTGTTTGTTAAGTCGAGTTCTCCCAATCAGTCTCATCGACTTGTGATCCTGCCATGGTTAGCGACAAATAGAAACACACAAGAATATGATCCTCTGAGGCTACTAAGAAGTGGTGGTGGTGTATCACAAACCCGTCAAGCAAATCTCAAATTCTTACGGTTCTTACTCAGCGGCGGTGGTGATCGGCAACCGTTGTAGTCAAAACTCTCAAAGCTTGGATATAGCGATTACGGGGAGAGTCCAGCATACGGCGTAGATGTATGTGGAGCTGGGAAGGCTTATAATATGGTAGCACAAAGGGTTGACAATAATCAATTCAGAGATGCAAAGTTGAATAAGCGCTCAGCGACAGTCTTGTGCTGGTCCTAGGCTGAACCGTGCTAGAGGCGAGCCTAGAACACTAACAAAATCACGGCTGCTGCGTAAACAAGGGAGGAGCACACTCTGAATTTTTTTTTTCGCTCTTTTTTTGCGCTGCTTTTTTTTTTGCTGCTCTTTTTTTGAAAAATCACTATAATGGCGAGTGTCTCAAAACTCTTCCCAGGTCAAACTGATAGGATGGGCACGAAATTTTTGACCAAATTTTTTTTTCCATTGCTGGACCCAAAAACTGAAGCAGGTCAAAAAACTTTCTATATTGTCTCAATACGCTTAGAAACACCTAAAAATAGGATAGCGGAAAATTTTTGTCCGTGTGATAGAAGCGGGGTCCCGATCTTCGATGAGATGATAACTATCGATTTGGTGGAGCGACTTTGGCGATCCGACTACAAGCGTGCCTGACGTTGCGCCTTAGCAATCGCTAAACCAATCTCCGAGGTTCTTGGCGATGCGGAAGCACGATCAGCGACCACGAAGGTCTATTCCTGCAAGCAATCGAAGAACAAGCAAGAATATGATAAAGCAATCTGAATATTGCGAATATATATGAAGTATTGATAATGGTGGGGATCCGTAGCGGTCTTGGTCTGGTCGTTGGACACAAGCGAAGTAGTACGAAGTTGCAATGGCTAACTTTAACTAAACAAATCCCAACGAAAAGCTACTAGATGGATCTACTTATATAGGAGCAAGGGGTGGCGGCCAAGGAGGTGGGAGGACGTCCCAAGGCAGCCTAAAACTAACCCTAGGTCGTACAAGGCCAATGGGCCCAAGTGAAGGTGACGTAACACCTTTGGACTTGTAGTTTGACTCGGATTCTGGTGCAGCGTCAGATTGTTTCGTCCATAAATCAACTCTCCGGACGGATTTTAAGGTGATTCCAACTGTGCTGGAAAGAGCATGAAATCTACTTTCCAACAAAAAAAGAATCACCCAATTCGGAGTCCATATGAAAAAGTTGTTGACGTTTTGAGTCAGGTATGTCATGCAGTCGAATCTGAATCAGAACGTGAGAGACTTGGACTCTATCTTCTCTTTGCCCAAAAGTGACGTGAGTAGACTTTTGAACAGCACCTAAACTTCTCCTTTTCCTTGTCCTCATATGTGGATTGTACAAATGTCCCATACACCTGCAATTAGACAAAACACAAAAGTATGTGAAGTATTTTTGTTACGGATAACATAAATATATTATTGAATAGTTTGCCTTTGAAATCACGACAAATATGCATGTATGCAATATTTTGGTCTTATCAAGGTAGTCATGTCCTCATCATCCTCCCCTTCTTGAAAATAAAGCCGTCCTCGGCGTTGCTTAATCTGAAATGTGGCTAACAAAAGAGACAAGGTGTACATGTTGTATATGTATATGTCATCCATTTTTACTTCCCTTGATTTTTGAATATATGACACATGAATAGATGAGTAACTTGCATAGTTCATAAAATCTAAAGCCAAAAAATTAGCACAAGAAGTAGAAGGCATGAAAATATTGCAACTCAGTTTGCACATATAAATGAAGCTCTTATTCATTTCAAAAGATTGACAATGTTCATCATTAAACCATCCCAACATTGGTGAATAAACCTTACTTGCATCAAATTTACATGCTACAATATGCTTAAATAAGCAAACATGCAATAAGTCATTCAACACAGAATCATCACCAGGATTAGAGGTCATATCAAAATGATTAAACATTGATTCTTTTGCATCAACAGTTAATTCAATGGGTGCACTCAAAATTGTTGGTATTTCAGTTGTTTGATCACATGACGCATTCCTGACAGTATCAAGATTCTTTAAAATAGGTGCTGTGCTCAAATCACCAGGTAACTCAACACATGATGCATTCAAGTTAACTAGGGATGCATCATTCTCATGTGAAGTTATATCATCAATACCTTCTTTGTTACCTTATCGCAAAGGCGTAGTTGATGTAGGTACAGAGCGTAGACAATGCACCATACTCTTGAGATGATGTCGCGCTCACAATCTGAGGTGGGGCTGCTCTAGTAGGTGCAGCGGTGGAGGAACCAACCGGCGGTGGTGAGCATGAACTGGAATAGTAGTTGTTGTAGTCACCCAATGCATCCTCTGTATCTGTCTCTCAAAGGTACAAGCACGAACATACATACCGATAATGCAACGAGGAATATCTGAAATCTTTCACGAATATCATGGTTCAAACCACCAAAAAATCTATTCATTGTATCATCCTTAGATTCTTCTATGTCACAATGATGCATATAAGATTTGAACTCTTTGTAGTAAGCATGAACAGTGTTGTTGCCTTGTTTAAATTGTTCGAATTTGCGAAGCAATTCACGACGATAGTAAGGAGGGAAAAAATGTTGTCTCATTACATCTTTCAAATCTTTCCAAGTTGTGGGTTGGTTATCAATATTTTCTTACAATGCACACTCCACCAAACTGAAGCAAAACCAGTAAATGCTCTAGTGGCAGCTCGTACTCGCTCAAGTTCGGAAAAATCATGGTTACTAAAAACTTGTTCTACTTCAAACTCCCAAGCAAGATAAATAGCAGGATTAAATCTACCCTCAAATGGCGGTAAAGAGATAACGACCATGTGGTTGTGTGTGCTGTCCCAACTCTCGTGATGGTGAAGATGTGTCCATCGTGCAAGAACTTCTATCTCCGGAACATGTCATGATTAGTAGAAACAAGAAACAAAATTCGAATAATGTTCCTATGAACTACTAGGATGTGGTTGTAAAGTGCTCACGATAAAGCAAATATCAATATCTTACAAGTTCTTACCATGCGGCGGTGGTGACGAGGCAACCAGCGATGTCAAATAACTCTAAAGATTGTGTAAAGCGATTGCCGAGAGCGTCACGTATACGGTGTAGAAATATGTGGAGCTGGGTTGGCTATATATGGTAGCAAAAGATTAGCAATAATCAATTCAGAGATGCAATGTTGAATAAGCGCTCAAAAGGCAGTCTTGTGCTGGTCCTAGGCTAGACCGGACTAGAGGCGAGCCTAGAACACTAATGAGGTCACGGCGTAGCACAACTAGCATCAATGAAGGATACTAAGTAGCTCTTGACAGCAAGATATAAGTGAAGATAATGATGAAAAACAAGCGCCACGCAGGATATACAACAACTCTCTCTCAACTTTCCTCTTGAAAAGTTTGAGCCAATTTTCTGATAAATGCTTGCAAATAATGCTACTAACTCAAGCTTTCCAATGCAAAAGAATCACTCAATTCGAGTTGATCGAGGAGTCAAAGAATTCTAAAAGCGGCACGAAAAATTGGAACAAGCTGTGTTCACGAATTTAGAAGCCGATTTTGAGGTGTCAAATATTGAACTAGTTTCTGCAACTATTTAGATCGGCTCGTCTCTAGCTTCAATTTGAGTACTCACGCAGACCAAAGCGGACTTCGTATGAGGAAGATACACTGTTTTCTTGAGCAGTCATAAAGCAGATTCAATCCGAATTCAGTGCGAGATTGATTCTAGATAGATCCGATTTTTTCTTCTCTCTTTTTTCTCACGTTTTTTTTATTTTTTCTCTCTCTTTTTTTTTTTTTTCCTTTTTTCTCTCTTTTTTCTCCCTCTTTCCAAGACAAACTAGATAAGATGCAGATTGGATCGGCGAAGATGTGAATGACCTCAACTATGATTATGACAATGAGCAGTAGCAAAGACGTGGTGAAATTAATAGATGGGATGGTGGATAGCGGAAGGGATAATGATGCGGCGGCGTGACTAATGTGAACAGAACTTCGAAACTCTAAAGGAACTAGACACTAAGACCAGCAAGCGACACGACGATGCAACCGATAATTCAACTATGCAAACAACGAATAGAAAATTGCAAAGGCTCGGTGGCTTGGATAAAGGATGAACAGATGTAACTTTTTTGTGGCTTTTCATGGACTATAGGTATGAATGACGGATCGATCTAAACTATGAAAAACTGTAAAATCTCACGAGCAACCTGAAAACTGATACCACTTGATAGAAGCGGGGTCCCGATCTTTCGATGAGATGATAACTATCGATTTGGTGGAGCGACTTTGGCGATCCGACTACAAGCGTGCCTGACGTTGCGCCTTAGCAATCGCTAAACCAATCTCCGAGGTTCTTGGCGATGCGGAAGCACGATCAGCGACCACGAAGGTCTATTCCTGCAAGCAATCGAAGAACAAGCAAGAATATGATAAAGCAATCTGAATATTGCGAATATATATGAAGTATTGATAATGGTGGGGATCCGTGGCGGTCTTGGTGCAGTCGTTGGACACAAAGCGAAGTACGAAGTTGCAATGGCTAACTTTTAACTAAACAAATCCCAACCGAAAAGCTACTAGATGGATCTACTTATATAGGAGCAAGGGGTGGCGGCCAAGGAGGTGGGAGGACGTCCCAAGGCAGCCTAAAACTAACCCTAGGTCGTACAAGGCCAATGGGCCCAAGTGGAGGTGACATAACACCTTTGGACTTGTAGTTTGACTCGGATTCTGGTGCAGCGTCAGATTGTTTCGTCCATAAATCAACTCTCCGGACGGATTTTAAGGTGATTCCAACTGTGTTGGAAAGAGCATGAAATCTACTTTCCAACAAAGAAAGAATCACCCAATTCGAGTCCGTATGAAAAAGTTGTTGACGTTTTGAGTCAGGTATGTACATGCAGTCGAATCTGAATCGAACGTGAGAGACTTGGACTCTATCTTCTCTTTGCCCAAAAGTGACGTGAGTAGACTTTTTGAACAGCACCTAAACTTCTCCTTTTCCTTTGTCCTCATATGTGGATTGTACAAATGTCCCATACACCTGCAATTAGACAAAACACAAAAGTATGTGAAGTATTTTTGTTCTGGATAACATAAATATATTATTGAATAGTTTGCACTGGAAATCACCTGACAAATATGCATGTATGCAATATTTTTGGTCTTATCCAAGGTAGTCATGTCCTCATCACCGTGCGTTTTTGGAAAATTTTGGGCCTAAACGGAGGGTGGTTTCCGGACTCTTTTTTTTGGAAACCAACCTCTTCTACGGACGGCAAAAGATTGCTGGAATCGAAACCTACTCGAGACAAGGAAACACGAATCGGAAAACTAGATGGATCCCGAAAACAACCCTAATATGCAAGGAACTCGGATTGGTGGTGGGTATATGGCAGCGGTGGTGGTATATGGCAGCGGTGGTGGTATATGGATACGGATTCGAAGCGGTGGCGGATAAGCGGTGGTGGTAGATGGCGAGGCGATGATAATGGTGCGGCGGCGTGACAACTTATGACGAACTCGAAACTCTAAAGACTAGACTCTAAGACCAGCAACTAGACACGACGATGCAAGCGAATATTCAACAATGCAAATCTGAAAAGATTATGCAAAGGCTCGGACTGGTTGGATAGGATGAACTAACCCTATTTTTTGTGGCTTTTTCGTGGACTATAGGTATGAAGAACAGACTCGATCTAAACTACGAAAAGCTGTAAAATCTCACCGAGCAACACGGAAATCTGATACCACTTGATAGAGGCAAAGGTGTCCGTCTTTCGATGAGATGGTGGATTTCGCTTTGGTGGAAATCGACTTTGGCGATCCGACTACTGCGTGCGAGCGTCGCGCGTGCAATCGCTAAACCAACTCCGAGAGGTTATTGACCACGCCGAACACGATCAACGACCACGAGGTCTATTTCCTGCGAGCAAGCGAAGAACAAGCAAGAAAGCTGAGATTGCAATCTGGATATTGCGAATATAAGATGAAAGCTTTATTGATCAAGGTGGGGTTACTGTGGCGCCTTTGTGCAGTCGTTGAACACAAGCGAAATGCTGCGAAGTTGCAGCTATGGCGAACTTTTGATCTAAACAAAACCCAAAGTCTAAGCGGTGCCCTAAGGGCTGTATATATGGAGGAAGAGGGTGAATTTCGTGGCCCTTGGTGGAGGGTCGAAACTAACCCTATCTCTTGTTTCCCCACACATCGGACTCTAAAAATAGCCTATACTAATGTATTTCGAAATTACATGGGCCTGGCCCAATAATAAGGTATTGCAGACACCTAGAATAGCCTCTGGACGAAATTTATGAAGTGGCATCTTGTATATTTCGTCCAAGGCTTCATGCACTCATTATGGTGGCTTCAAAGTCTGAAATCATCACTTGTAACTCCATTCTTGTCCCCCTTAGCATGCCATCATCTCCATGCTTGTTCTTGCTCCCATGTTCATCCTTCTCCATGCTAGGCCCTTCATTTGTAAGCAAAACAAATGTATCCAATTTAAGCGACATCATATTCTCATGAACATTAGAATCATTACCAAAAGCGAAAGTACACAGTAATTTAGTTGGCGTCTTGTGAGCTCTAGTAATTGGTCAAGTATGTATAGCAGGGGGCTGTGGGTGTAACAATTGTATTGATGTCCTCATCGGGACAAGAAATTTTAGAGGCGGTCGGGCAAAAAGCATACGAAAATGAAGTACTTTCAAGGACTGCCATAGAATGGAGAGATGTTCACTAAAACGGTCATAATTTTGACATTCGGTGTCCGTGTCGGACCCACAAGTACTCAAACTGCTCCCGGTGAGCGTGCGAATCTAGAAAATACTCCCCGCTTGCGCCAGGAGGCCCGGAGTGCCCTTAAATACGGCCTTAAGCAGGACTTTTTGGCCCTGAAAGTCAAAGAACATCATTCGTCGCTGTTTTTCAGACAAGTTTCTGAACCCATTGGCACTTCCTATTGAAGGAAATTCGAGAGATTATGCTGCTTATAGCCATTAGCCCCCCTAGTAGGGAGAAACATACCTTTCTGTAGATGCTCTATGATTCGGGAAATCTCATTTGGCCGGAAATTGAAGAAATTCAGCGGCTATATGCCTTATTCTCCTTGTTTTCGCCGTATGGCATCCTGTAACTCACGCGCGTGAAATCCAAGAACAAAAGGGCATTCCTGGCATCGGTCAACATATATGTGGAAACGATACCTCCTCTATAGAGGACAAGAAATTTTGGGGCAATCAGGCAAAAAGCGCATTTGGAAATGAAGTACTTTCGAGGACTGCCATAGAACGGAGAGATGTTCGCTAAAACGGTCATAATTTTGTCATTAGGAGTCCGTGTCAGACCCACAAGAACTCAAACTGCTTGCGGCGAGTCTTGCGAATCCAGAAAATACTCCCGCTTGCCAGGGAGGCCGGAGTACCTGAAATTAAGCCTTAAGCGGGACTTTTTATTACGAAAGTCAAAGGACACCATTAAATCGTTGTCTTTTAGACAAGTTTCTGAACCCATTGGCACTTCCTTTTGAAGGAATTTCGAGAGATTATGTTTCTAATAGACATTAGCCCCCTTGGTAGGGACAAACCTACCTTTCTGCAGATGCTCAATGATCAAGGCAATCTCATTTGGCGTAAATTGAAGAAAATCCGGTGGCTATATGCCTTATTCTCCTTGTTTTAGCGGATAGCATGTTGTAACTCACGCGTGAAAGCCAAGAACAAAGGGCATTCCTCGCATCGGTCAATATATATGTGGAAGCGATATCTCCTCTATAGAGGACAAGAAATTTAGAGGCGGTCGGGCAAAAGCGCGCGAGAAAATGAAGTACTTTCAAGGGCGCCATAGAATGGAGAGATGTTCACTAAAGCGGTCATAATTTTGTCATTTGGTGTCGTGTCGGACCACAAGTACTCAAACTGCTCCCGGCGAGCGTGCGAATCTAGAAAATACTCCCGCTTGCGCGGGAGGCCGGAGTGCCCTCAAATCTGACCTTAAGCGGGACTTTTGTACTGAAAGTCAAGAACATCATTCATCGCTGTTTTTCAGACAAGTTTCTGAACCCATTGGCACTTCCTATTGAAGGAAATTCGAGAGATTATGCTGCTTATAGACATTAGCCCCCCTGGTAGGGAGAAACATACCTTTCTGCATGTGCTCTCTGATCCGGGAAATCTCATTTGGCCGTAAATTGAAGAAAATCCAGTGGCTATATGCCTTATTCTCCTTGTTTTCGCCGTATGGCATGCTGTAACTCACGCGCGTGAAAGTCAAGAACAAAAGGGCATTCCTGGCATTGGTCAATATATATGTGGAAATGATATCTCCTCTATAGAGGACAAGAAATTTTGGGGCAATCAGGCAAAAAGCGCACGAGAAAATTAAGTACTTTCGAGGGCGCCCGCGAGCGGAGAGATGTTAAGCTAAAGCGGTCATAATTTTGTCATTGGTCCGTGTCGGACCCACAAGTACTCAAACTGCTCGCGGTGAGTCATAAATCAGAAAATACTCCCGCTTGCGCGGGAGGCGGAGTACCCTCAAATTTAGCCTTAAGCAGGACTTTTGGCCACGAAAGTCAAAGGACACCATTAAATCATTGTTTTTTAGACAAGTTTGAACCCATTGGCACTTCCTTTTGAAGGAAATTCGAGAGATTATGTTTCTTATAGAAATTAGCCCCCCTGGTAGGGACAAACGTACCTTTCTGCAGATGCTCAATGATCCAGGCTGATGCGGAGCATCCTACGGTCATCACCATGTCAAGAGTCCGTTTGGCAAGTGACACGTGCGACCTCTACTTCTCATACATAAAGGTGAATCTTCTCCTTTACACGTGCTCACTTGACCCCTTCGAGGATGGTATACTACTTGACACTTCTCCCGTGTGCATGCATAGGTATTGTCCGAGCTTCACGATGTTGAGGAGGAGTGCAAGCGCCAAGGAACAACTTCACCATCCGCGAGGAAGCACAGAAGCGGCAGCGGAAGAAGGCGGAGCTCTGAAGCTCTGCGGCCGGACATCCGGGCGAGGCGGACATCCGGCGCTGTGCAACCGCCAAACTGCACCAACAGACTGACCAACAACATCGGCGGCGGACATCCGCGCCTCGCCAAAGCCGGACATCCGGCCTTTTCCGGAAATCCGGCATCGGCAACGAAACGCACCAGTTTTGCACTTCAGCCGGACATCCGGCCCGAGCCCCGGACATACGCCGCCTCGTGAAGCCCCGGACATCCGGCCCCCAGCCCGGACATCCGGCGCCTGTCTGCGCACAGTGAACGGGCCAGGTGATGAGGACATCAATACCATTGTTACACCCACAACCCCTGCTGCTATACATACTGGACCAATTACTAGAGCTCGCGCACGCCAACTAAATTACCAGGTACTTTCGTTTCTTGGTAATGATTCTAATGTTCATGAGAATATGATCTTGCCTAAATTGGATACATTTGTTTTGCTTACAAATGAAGGGCCTAGCTTGGAGAAGGATGAACATTGGAGCAAGAACAAGCATGGAGATGATAGCATGCGCAAGAGGACAAGAATGGAGTTACAAGTGATGATTTGGGACTTTGAAGCCACCATAATGAGTGCATGAAGCCTTGGACGAAATATACAAGATGCCACTTCATAAATTTCGTCCGAGAGGCTATTCTAGGTGCTGCGTCACCTTATTATTGGGCCAGGCCCATGTAATTTCGAAATACATTAGTATAGGCTATTTTTAGAGTCCGTATGTGTGGGAAACAAGAGATAGGGTTAGTTTTGCACCCCTCCACCAAGGGCCACGAAATTCTCCCCTCTTCCTCCATATATACAGCCCTTAGGGCACCGTTTAGACTTTGGGTTTTGTTTAGATCAAAAGTTCGCCATAGCTGCAACCAGCGTGCCGTTTGTGTTCAGCGACCGGACAAAGCGTCCACAGAACCCCACCTTGATCAATAAAGCTTTCATCTTATATTCGCAATATCCAGATTGCAATCTCGGTTTCTTGCTTGTTCTTCGTTTGCTCGCGGAAATAGACCCTCGTGGTCGGGTTGATCGTGCTCGGCGTGGTCAATAACCTCTCGGAGTTGGTTTAGCGATTGCTAAAGCGCGGCGTCCTCGCCTTCGTAGTCGGATCGTCAAAGTCAACTTCCACCAAAGCGGAATCCACCATCTCATCGAAGGCGGGACACCTCTGCCTCTATCAAGTGGTATCAGATTTCCGGGTTGCTCGGTGAGATTTTACGATTTTTCGTAGTTTAGATCGAGTCATTCTTCATACCTACAGTCCACGAAAAAGCCAAAAAAAAAATTAGGGTTAGGTCATCATATCCGAACCAATCGAGCCTTTGCATAATCTTTTACGTATTTGCGTTGTTGAATTTGCGGTTGCATCGTCGTGTCTAGTTCTTTGGTCTTAGAGTCTAGTCTTTTAGAGTTTGAGTTACGGTCATAAGTTGTCACGCCGCCGCCGCTTTCATCATCATCGCCCCGCCATCTACCACCACCGCTTATCCGCCACCGCTTGAATCCGTATCCATATACCACCACCGCTGCCATATACCACCACCGTTGCCATATACCACCACCATATATCCACCACCAATCCGAGTTCCTTGCATATTAGATTTGTTTTCGGGATCCATCTAATTTCCGATTCGTGTTTCCTTGTCTGAGTAGGAACTGGTAAGAATTTGAGATTTGCTTCACGGATTTGTGACTGTCCACCACACCACCACCACCACTTCCTAGTAGTCTGCAGGATCATATTCTTGTGTGTTTCTATTGCTGCTAACCATGGCAGGAACACAGGCCGATGAGGCGATTGGGAGAACGACAAACAAACAGCTACATGATAAGTTTGACAAATGATGATTGGACGGTGCAAGATGTGGTAAACAGATTTGCGAGGCCATGGAGAAGATAGATGGCATTGAGAAGGCGTTTGAAACAAAGCTTGATAGCAAGTTTGATGAATTGCTGCGCGTTTTCCACAACCACCGCCGGCTGCACCTATCGCACCTCTGCCGCGACAACAACTCGCCCCTTCCGAATCGGTATGGGCGAGCTCGGCATGTTCCTATTGAGCGGGACAAAATTCTGGTGCCGCTGCTCTCTTTGTTGGTGCTTCTTTGGCTCCTGCTCTGCTGCTGCTTTGGTACCGCGAGGATGATTATGTGGAAGATTACGAGGATGAGGTTGATCAACATCGAACTACGTGCAACCACCAGCACCACAACCACCGGTCGTCCACATGCAAATAATGGCAATGTTAGGGCTCCCCTCAGTGCGAGATCATGACCATCTCCCTAAACTGAAATAGAATATTCCACCATTTGAGGGTAGATATGTTCACGATATATATCTTACTTGGGAGTTAGAAACTGAACAACGATTTACATGTTTACAATATCACGAGAGAGGCGTGTTCGATTCTTTGTTTGTGCTTTCACTAGCTTTGCATGTGTTTGGTGGTCGAACATTGTAGATTATATCCTGTTCCAGCTACTTGGGCTGCTTTGAAAACTGCTATGCATACTCGTTGGGTTCCACCATATTATCAACGTGAATTACTTCAAAAATTGCAGAGTTTAAGACAAGGAAAAAATTCTGTAGAAGAATATTATCAGGAATTACAAACTGGCTTGATTAGATGTGGTATTGTTGAGGAGAATGAAGCTATGCTTGCACGTTTTACGGGTGGATTAAATAGAGATTCAGACCATTCAAGACTATAAGGATTATAATAATATCACT
This sequence comes from Aegilops speltoides, assembly GCA_021437245.1. Lineage (NCBI taxonomy): Eukaryota > Viridiplantae > Streptophyta > Magnoliopsida > Poales > Poaceae > Aegilops > Aegilops speltoides. The sequence goes on from JAHHZJ010000864.1 coordinate 88,174, forward strand.
CGTTTATTCCATCTTGCTTGTAAAGCTGAGCGTGAAGTCTGCAGGATCGTGAGCATTGGCGCACTAACTTTTTCTGCAGGTCGACCTTCATCGTGGACACCACGTGCATCATCTACTTCCTTTGCACCATCACCTCCGTCGGTGCCACCTCCAACCGTGATACAAGAAAGCATGCACAACCACCACTATCGCCAAGAGCACACTGCCGGGCTGCACAGAGCTCTTCTTCTTCCATGGCGTCAGCAGGGCACACAAGTGATATTATTTGTCGTCGTTGTAAGGGAAGAGGACATTTTTGAGAGAATGCAAATCTCAGCGTGTGATGATTGCTCACGAGGATGGTGGGTATGAGTCCGCTAGTGACTATGATGAGGAGACTTTGGCTCTTATTACACATGAGGAACACGGTGGAGATGATTACGATCATGAGACACAATACATGGCTCTGAAGATCTTGACAGTATGAATGTTTAGTTGCTCAGCGTGTTTTGAGTGTGCGAGTTACACAAGGTGAGCAAAATCAGAGGCATAATTTGTTCCACACAAAGGGAGTTGTGAAGGAGCGTTCTATTAGCGTCATCATAGATGGAGGAGCTGCAACAACTTGGCTAGCATGGAGATGGTGGAGAAGCTATCTCTCACCACAAGACCACATCCACATCCTTAGTGCATCCAATGGTTCAACAACATCGGCAAGGTGAAGGTAACACGTCTTTGTTAGTGTGCATTTTAGTATCTCTACATATCTGATTATATTGATTGTGATGTGGTACCTATGCAAGCATGTTCCTTGTTACTTGGTAGACCATGGCAATTTGATAAAATTCATACACCATGGTAGAAACAATCAGTATACTCTTGTTCATAAGGATAAAAATATTACTTTGCTTCCTATGACTCCTGAGTCCATTTTGAAAAATGATATTAATAGAGCTAATAAAGCAAAACAGGAGAAAAATAAGAGTGAAAATCAGATTGTGGCAAAAGAATTTGAGCAACACATGAAGCCTAATAATAAACCATCTACTGTTGCTACGAAATTAAATTGAAAAGTGCATGTTTACTTGCCACCAAATCTGATATTGATGAGCTAGATTTTAGCAAATCTATTTGCTATGCTTTTGTGTGCAAAGAGGCATTATTTTCATTCGAGGGCGTGCCTTCTTCTTTGCCCCTGCTGTCACTAACATTTTGCGGGAGTTCACGGCGTCTTTCCACAAGGCGTGCCACCGGATTACCACCTATTCGAGGATTGAGCATCAAATTGACTTAATTCGGTGCATCATTACCAACCGTGCACCATACCGTACCAATCCGGAGGAGGCGAAGGAGATTATCGTCAAATCACAGGAGCTGCTCGACAAAGGTTATATCTGCGAATCCCTTAGTCCTTGTGCTGTTCCTATTATTCTAGTGCGAAAAAGGATGGTACGTCACGTATGTGTGTTGATTGTAGAGGCATCAATAATATTACTATTAGTTATCGTCACCCTATTCCTAGGCTAGATGATATGCTTGATGAATTGAGTGGCTCTACAATATTCTCCAAAGTTGATTTGCGTAGTGGATACCATCAAATTCGTATGAAATTGAGAGATGAATGGAAAACAGCATTTAAAACTAAGTTTGGATTATATGAGTGGTTAGTCATGCCTTTTGGGTTAACTAATGCACCTAGTACTTTCATGAGATTAATGAGCGAAGTTTCGTGCTTTCATTGAGCGATTTGTGGTAGTCTATTTTGATGATATCTTGATTTATAGCAAATCTTTGGAAGAACATTTGGAACATTTACGTGCTGTTTTAATGCTCTCGTGATGCGTTTGTTTGGTAACCTTGGGAAGTGCACCTTTTGCACCGACCGAGTATCTTTTCTTGGCTATGTTGTTACTCCACAGGAATTGAAGTTGATAAAGCCAAGATTGAAGCTATTGAGAGTTGGCGCAGCCCAAAGCGGTCACACAAGTGAGGAGTTTCCTTGGCCTCGCTGGTTTCTATAGGCGTTTTGTGAGAGATTTCAGCACCATTGCTGCACCTCTCAACGAGCTTACAAAGAAGGATGTGCCTTTTGTTTGGGGTACCATACGGGAAGAAGCCTTCACAAGATATTGAAAGCTAAGTTGACACATGCTCCTTTACTCCAACTTCCTGATTTTAATAAGACTTTTGAGCTTGAATGTGATGCTAGTGGAATTGGATTAGGAGGTGTGTTATTACAAGATGGCAAACCTGTTGCATACTTTTACGAGAAATTGAGTGGGCCTAGTCTGAATTACTCTACTTATGATAAAGAATTATATGCTCTTGTTAGGACTTTAGAAACATGGCAACATTATTTATGGCCCAAAGAATTTGTTATACATTTCGATCATGAATCTTTGAAACATATTAAAAGTCAAGCTAAACTGAATCGTAGACATGCGAAATGGGTTGAATTCATTGAGACTTTCCCTTATGTCATTAAACACAAGAAGGGTAAAGAAAATGTTATTCTTGATGCATTGTCTCGTCGCTATACTATGCTTTCACAACTTGACTTCAAAATATTTGGTTTGGAGACCATCAAAGATCAATATGTGCATGATGCTGATTTTAAAGATGTATTGCAGAATTGTAAAGAAGGAAGAACATGGAACAAGTTTGTCGTTAATGATGGATTTGTGTTCCGTGCTAACAAGCTATGCATTCCAGCTAGCTCCGTTCGTCTTTTGTTGTTGCAGGAGGCGCATGGAGGAGGACTAATAGGACACTTTGGCGTGAAGAAGGCGGAGGGCGTACTTGCTACACATTTCTTTTGGCCAAAGATGAGGCGGGATGTTGAGCGTTTTATTGCTCGCTGCACTACATGTCAAAAAGCTAAGTCACGACTCAATCCTCATGGTTTATATATGCCTTTGCCTGTACCTAGTGTTCCTTGGGAGGATATATCGATGGACTTTGTTTTAGGTTTACCTAGAACAAAGAAGGGAGGATAACATATTTGTTGTCGTGGATAGATTCTCGAAAATGGCACACTTTATACCATGTCATAAAAGCGATGATCTTGTCAATGTTGCTGATTTGTTCTTTCGTGAAATTATTAAGCTTGCATGGTGTGCCAAATACTATTATTTCAGATCGTGATACTAAATTTCTTAGCCACTTTTGGAGATGTTTATGGGCTAAGTTGGGGACTAAACGCTTTTAGTACTACTTGTCACCCCAAACTGATGGACAAACTGAAGTAGTCAATAGAACATTGTCTACTATGCTTAGGGCTGTTCTAAAGAAAAATAAGAAAATGTGGGAGGAATGCTTGCCTCATATTGAATTTGCTTATAATCGTTCATTGCATTCTACTACTAAGATGTGCCCTTTTGAAGTTGTGTATGGTTTCCTACCTCGTGCACCTATTGATTTGTTGCCTCTTCCATCTTGGAGAAGGTTAATTTTGATGCTAAAGAAGCGTGCTGAATTGATTTTAAAATGCATGATTTAACTAAGGAAAACATTGAGCGTATGAATGCTAAATATAAACTTTTCGGAGATAAGGGTAGAAAACATGTTGTGTTTGCACTGGAGATCTTGTTTGGTTACATTTGCGTGAGGATAGATTTCTGATTTGCATAAATCAAAGCTAATGCCACGTCTGCTGGTCCCTTTAAGGTGTTGGAGAAAGTAAATGATAATGCATATAAACTTGAGCTGTCTGCAGATTTTGGGGTTAGTCCACTTTTAACATTGCAGATTTGAAGCCATATTTGGGTGAGGAAGATGAACTTCCGTCGAGGGCGACTTCATTTCAAGAAGGGAGGATGATGAGTACATCAATTCCATTGTTACACCCACAACCCCTGCTGCTATACATCTTGGACCAATTACTAGAGCTCATGACGCCAACTAAATTACCGGTACTTTCGTTTCTTGGTAATGATTCTAATGTTCATGAGAATATGATCTGCCTAAATTGGATACATTTGTTTTGCTTACGAATGAAGGGCCTAGCTTGGAGAAGGATGAACATTGGAGCAAGAACAAGCATGGAGATGATGGCATGCTAAGGGGACAAGAATGGAGTTACAAGTGATGATTTCAGGACTTTGAAGCCACCATAATGAGTGCATGAAGCCTTGGACGAAATATACAAGATGCCACTTCATAAATTTCGTCCAGAGGCTATTCTAGGTGCTGCGTCACCTTATTATTGGGCCAGGCCCATGTAATTTCGAAATACATTAGTATAGGCTATTTTAGAGTCCGTATGTGTGGGAAACAAGAGATAGGGTTAGTTTGGACCCCTCCACCAAGGGCCACGAAATTCTCCCCTCTTCCTCCATATATACAGCCCTTAGGGCACCGTTTAGACTTTGGGTTTTGTTTAGATCAAAAGTTCGCCATAGCTGCAACCGCGTGCCGTTTGTGTTCAACGACCGGACAAAGGCGTCCAGAACCCCACCTTGATCAATAAAGCTTTCATCTTATATTCGCCATATCCAGTTGCAATCTCGGTTTCTTGCTTGTTCTTCGTTTGCTCGCAGGAAATAGACCCTCGTGGTCGGGTTGATCGTGCTCGGCGTGGTCAATAACCTCTCGGAGTTGGTTTAGCGATTGCTAAGCATAGCGTCCTCGCACGCTTCGTAGTCGGATCGTCAAAGTCGACTTCCACCAAAGCGAAATCCACCATCTCATCGAAAGACGGGACACCTCTGTCTCTATCACCAGGGGCCCATGTACCCCTCCAACTCGCCCCAACTTGTACTAGCACTATATATACTTCTCCCCCTCCTCCTAGTTAGGGTTAGCAAATATGATAGCTCATTCTTAGGTGAGCTTTGCTCCTACCTCTACTCTTGAGAGAGAGAGACTACCACTCCCATGGAGTTCAAGACCTCCATGTGAGAAGATCCTGCGGGATATCATCAAGACCCCTTTGTGGGAAGATCCATCTAGGATATCATCAAGACCTCCTCTTGGAGATGAACCTTACCTTGTATCTTTCCCTTTGTTGTTCATGTACCTTGTGATCTTGTGTGTTTGATTGTCTAGTGGATGTGTTATTTGGACTTGTTCTTGAGTGTTTCCCTTGTGATTTCTCCCGTTCTTCCCGTGTTCATCGTGTTCTTGAGGATCCCCTCCAAGCGTGAAAGATCGGCTATAGGGTTCCACCCTACATCATTATGGTATCATGAGCCACGTTGATCACGTTTTTGGAGCCCCTACCCCTCATTTTCTAGCCTTCTTTTGCTTGATTTCGTCCTAAATCCGAAAATCCCCACCAAAAATAGCCCCCAAATTTTTTTGTGATTTGTTGGTTTGATGATGTTTTGTTGATTTTGATCCATGGATTTGCTTGGTTTCAAGTGGATCTAGCATCTCCCCAAGTTTCCCCACTTTCCATCCACGAAATCTCTCCAATTTTACTCTTGAAATCATCCATTTCCGCCCCAAATCGAGTTTCGAAGTCCAAATCCCGATCTGGAATCGTCGGGCCGGACATCCAGACCTCGGGCGGACATCCAGCCATCTGGCGGACATCCAAGACTAAGCGGACATCCGGCTCTGGGCGCCAAATCTGCTCGGTTCAGGACAGACAGCCCGAAATCCGGGCTCAACCCGGACATCCGACCCCTGGGATTTCAGATTTTCCCGTTTCACCGTTTTGTGCATAACTAATTCATCCGGAGTCGGATTTTGACGTTCTTTAGCTCGTTTTGAAGCTATTGACATCCCCCATCCCACAAAATACCACCAACACCATTTGACTCCATCAAATTTTCCAAAATTTGGCAAGTTTGCCTAGGCCTCCACCATTACATCCGCATAACCACCACCGAGTTCATAACCTAACCAATTTTGTTCCTCATGGTTGTTTGAGTTGTGATTCGAGTCTCCTAAGGTGTTTGGCTACTTAGGGACGGTTGCTTCTTCATCAACCACCACCACCACTTCCGCATAAGCGTGCCCACCATACACTTCCGCCACCCCAACTTAACCCAATAGTTTTTTGAGCTTGTTTGAGTTGTGGCTTGTGTCTCCTAAGGTGTTTAGGCTACTTAGGGACCGTGTGCTTCAACTCTTACACGTGTATAGCCCATCATCCCACTTCCGCATTGCCAAGTGCAAACCACCACCGCTTTCGCTACCACAATTTTGACATTTGTCATTTGAGATTTTGAGTTTGCGGTTTTCCGTTTCCTAAGGTGTTTGGCTACTTAGGGACGAGTCTCCATCATCTTGGTATCTACACCAAGAACACCGCCACTCTTCATCGCAAAGGACGGTAACCTCGACGACACCATTGTATTTTCCCTTGCAATTGCATTGTTTAACCCCTAGCCCATTTTGCGTTACTTGCCTATCGAGACTAGCCATTTGAGTATTGCCGGCAACGTTACTTGTGCACATTAGTGGTCTACACCATCCATTGCATACATACCATATCATCTTGGTATCATATCATCCATTGTGCCTCAAGTTTGTTCCGCATATACACAATTGCTATCTTGGTTTGTGCATTGTACAAATTGACCATAGAAAAAAAAGAAAAAATCTTTTAAGGAAAAGAGAGCAAAGAGCTCGTAAGCAAGTGCCATAGCATCATACCCCATTGCACATAAGAGCCATACCAAAATCTACATCATATGATATCATGCTTGAGAGAAACACCGGGAACCATACATACATAGCATACTTGGGATAGAAAGAATATCCATTTTGCATCTTATAGGTTGTGCACAAGTGTCGTATCCGCCTATTGAGCAATCGTGCTAGCGTCTCTCTTGAGTTGTGCAACATGAGCGTTTTGGTGGATTCCACATTTTGAGCTCATTCCTTGGTTGCACGACCCCATTTATCTATCCGTGTGTGTGTTTTCGTGTACCTCATTTGCTATTGGTCTACTTGTTTCACTTGCGAATTTGTGAATCTTTTTCAACATTATTGACTCTTGCTAACATTTTGCATCAAATTTTTGTGCCACTATCCTCACCGAGCTCTACCATAAGCTTTACTTGATAGGTGTGAGTGAACAAGTCCGGTACCAATTCCACTATTCTTTCATTTCACATTGAGTGATACAAGATACATCCTCAACTTTGGGAAAAGGTAACTTGGTATTGTTTATCTCATTTCCTACTCACCTCTACTCGAGTCTTGTGATGGATAGGCAAAGCATTTCACCTTGGTCTACAACAACAAAGGCGAGTTGGATGCCATGAACAACAACTCTGACGCCAAGATGGACAAGCGCATGGAGGGATCAAGGCCCTCATCAAGTCCTACAAGCGATCTTCCTCATCTTGAGAAGGCGCTCAAGAGCACATGCTTCCGAGCTACCATCTCCGGCAAGATCACATCAGCATTGACACCATCACCAACAAGAACGTGAAGGTCAAGAGCTCAACACCAACAACCGCTCAATGACTTCACCATCTCCCTTGGCATCTTCGCCAAGCGACTTCAAGGCATCTTCGCCTATGGACATCTGCATCTTCGCCAACAAGAACCTCAAGACTACACTCAAGAGAAGCTACCCAAGCTCAAGTCCGCGACTTCCACGAGCTACTACGACCTCGACACCGACCACAAGATTCCTTTCTATGGGACTCAAGAACTCGAGGAGTACCTCGAGTGGGGCGCTTGATGGACGACTACCTCAAGCTACATCAAGTTCGTCCGAAGATCAAGTGAAGTGCGCCACAAGAAACTTCCACGACTACACATTGGCATGGTGGCTTCACACACCTTCGGAGAGCTATGAGATGAGTTGGCCCAAGGCGAGAGAGCTTTCTGGCGAGTTTGTGCCTCCAACCTACACGGAACAACCGATGCTAATTGGAGAACACCACCCAGGATCCAAGTCCATCGACAAGTACTTCAAGGAGATGATGATTGCCTTGCGACGAGCCGGCGTGGGCGGCCCCATTTGGATGAAGTTCCACTTCATGATGGGATTACTGCGACATCTCCAAGACCATCTTCCTCGAGAACTACAAGTCCATCGGCGACTACTACATTGGTGCTCTCAAGGCGGAACAAGAACTCATGAAGGCCAAGGCTTCTCCACCCCAAGCAAACTTGCGGCGACCAAGCTCTCGACAAGCATGAGGCTAGTACCACCAAGATGTCCAAGCCCGGCGAGCTCCAAGGCGATGCTCCCAAGGACCAAGCTTTGGAGGCGAGTGACAAGGTGGCGAGCAAGGATGATGCTTCCATCTTAGGAGGCGAGTGATGATGTGATAGGCGGAGGTGTCCCGATCTTTCGATGAGATGATAACTATCGATTTGGTGGAGCGACTTTGACGATCCGACTACAAGCGTGCCGACGTTGCGCCTTAGCAATCGCTAAACCAACTCCGAAGGTTATTGACCACGCGGAGCACAATCAACGACCACGAAGGTCTATTCCTGCAAGCAATCGAAGAACAAGCAAGAATATGATAAAAGCAATCTGAATATTGCGAGTATATATGAAGTATTGATAAAGGTGGGGATCCGTAAGCGGTCTTGGTTTGGTTGTTGGACACAAACGAAGTACACGAAGTTGCAATGGCTAACTTTTAACTAAACAAATCCCAAGAGAAAAGCTACTAGATGGATCTACTTATATAGGAGCAAGGGTGGCGGCCAAGGAGGTGGGAGGACGTCCCAAGGCAGCCCTAAAACTAACCCTAGGTCGTACAAGGCCAATGGGCCCAAGTGAAGGTGACGTAACACCTTTGGACTTGTAGTTTGACTCGGATTCTGGTGCAGCGTCAGATTGTTTCGTTCATAACTCAACGCTCCGGACGGATTTTAAGGTGATTCCAATTGGGTTAGAAAGAGCATGAAATCTACTTTCCAACAAAAAAAGAATCACCCAATTCGGAGTCCGTATGAAAACGTTGTTGACGTTTTGATTCAGGTATGTCTGTGCAGTCCGAATCTGAGTCCAGAACGTGAGAGACTTGGACTCTATCTTCTCTTGGGCCAAAAGTGACGTGAGAGAACTTTTTGAACAGCAAATAAACATCTATTTCTTCCTTATCTTCATATATGGATTGTACAAATGTCCCATACACCTGCAATTAGACAAAACACAAAGCTGTGTGAAGTATTTTTGTTACGGATAACATAAATAGACTATTGAATAGTTTGCACTAGAAATCACACGAAAAATATGCATGTATGCAATATTTTTGGTCATATCCAAGGTAGTCATGTCCTCATCATGATGTGCCATCTTCGGCCTTCATCCACGACGAGAGTGATGATGTGCCATCTTCGGCCTTCATCCACGGCGACGACGATGAGATGATTGAGCATGGGATCTTCCCTTCGACCACGACGATGTATGATGACTTGAGTTACTTGTGCCACCATATTGAGAGTGAGAGCAACTTCACCACTAGCCCCATATATGATGAGTTGCCACAATTTCCATGTGAGGAGAGCCACAACCCCCACCACTTGAGTGAGATGAGTGACTCCACCATACGTGACTTTGAGTGCACCTATTTTGAGGGAGTGAGTGAACCACCACATAGAGAGAGTGAGATAGTTGATAGGTCTCGTGAGGCCATTTGCATTCGACTACTTGACCTCTACCTCTATTGTGTCTTCTCGTTTGGTGCTAGGTACCATTGATGATGATGCGCCGATCCTTGGCGACATCGTCCTCCCTTTGGACAAGGCGATGGCCATGGTGGAATATGATGCACCGCCCACATGGTTCCATCAAGATGATGATGATGACCAACATTTGGTCTTTCCCACCTCACCTACACCACTTGAGTGGAATGACAAAGGTAACAAAGGTGGCGGTGATGCTCTAGTCCCACTAGTGGACTTTCTCGAGATTGATTGCTTGCATGATGTTGATCCACCTAGTACCTTGCTTCATTCTAGTATGATTTCCCCATGTGATGATTTGCCCATTTATGATGAGTGCGATGATTCTCATGTGGAGTCTATTAGTTGTGATGCTATGTTACATAGGATTTCTTGTGACAATTCTTTAGATCACGTCATGTTTGCTAATCCGCTTGACTTGTCATATGCTATGCATGAGATCCATCATATGTCTTATTTGCAATCTCTTCATAGTGACTATGCATATGCCATTAAAATGAACCCAATTTGCACATATGGCATAGATGACAAGCCCATGGTTATTGGCATTTGTTTCTCTTGTGATGATAATTATATGCTCCCTTTGCATCATTTATCTCATATGCCATGCCATGACCACCTAACCGGATATGCATTGTTTTGGATGTTGTCCATTTTCCCCATATGATGTTTCGATATTGCTCATGAGGAGGCCCCATAGTTTCCTCATACATGTTAGAGAATTTGATCCATCCCATTCATTGCATGATCCCCATACTTGTGTGCACCATATGCTCCCCATGAATAAACATGCTTTTGATGTGCCATATACTTGTTTGCTCAATTTGTGTCCCCATCGTGTCATACATAACAACTATTCTTTCATGATGGATGACATGTTCATATACCATGCCTCAAATTTCTTTGAGCATTGCTTATCTTGTGCTAACTCACACGTGCACATACACATCATGATGGATGATGTGTACATTTACCACACACACAATTTCTTTCGTTTGTGTCTCTTTTGTGATGAGGACATCAATACCATTGTTACACCCACAGCCCCTCTTTGTTACATATCGGGACCAATTACTAGAGCTCACGACGCCAATTAAATTACCGGTACTTTCGTTTCTTGGTAATGATTTTAATGTTCATGAGAATATGATGCTGCCTAAATTGGATACATTTGTTTTGCTTACAAATGAAGGGTCTAGCTTGGAGAAGGATGAACATTGGAGCAAGAACACGCATGGAGTTGATGGCATGCGCAAGGGATCAAACGGAGTTACAAGTGATGATTTCAGGACTTTGAAGCCACCATAAGGAGTGCATGAAGCCTTGGACGAAATATACAAGATGCCACTTCATAATATTCGTCCATAGGCTATTCTAGGTGCTGCGTCACCGTATTATTGGGCCAGGCCCATGTAATTTCGAAATACTTAAGTATAGGCTATTTTTAGAGTCCGTATGTGTGGGGAAACAAGAGATAGGGTTGGTTTCGGACCCCACCCTCAAGGGCCACGAAATTCCCTCCTCTTCCTCCATATATACAGCCCTTAGGGCACCGTTTAGACTTTGGGGTTTTGTTTAGATCAAAAGTTCGCCATAGCTGCAACTTCGCGTACTTCGTTTGTGTTCAACGACCAGACAAAGGCGTCACAGAACCCCACCTTGATCAATAAAGCTTTCATCTTATATTCGCAATATCCAGATTGCAATCTCAGTTTCTTGCTTGTTCTTCGTTTGCTCGCGGAAATAGACCCTCGTGGTCGGAGTTGATCGTGCTCGGCGTGGTCAATAACCTCTCGGAGTTGGTTTAGCGATTGCTAAGGCGCGGCGTCCTCGCACGTTAAGTAGTCGGATCGTCAAAGTCGACTTCCACCAAAGCGAAATCCACCATCTCATCGAAGGCGGGACACCTTTGCCTCTATCACATAGTCACTAGCGGACTCATACCCACCATCCTCGGTAGCAATCATCACACGCTGAGATTTGCATTCTCTCGCAAAATGTCCTCTTCCCTTACAACGACGACAAATAATATCACTTGTGTGCCTGTTGGCGCCATGGAAGAAGAGCTCTGTGCAGGCCAGCGGTGTGCTCTTGGCGATAGTGGTGGTTGTGCTGCTTTCTTGTATCACGGTTGGAGGTGGCTTTGAAGGAGGTGATGGTGCGGTGGAAGTAGATGATGCGTGGTGTCCATGATGAAGGTCGACTGCGAGAAAAGTTAGTGGCGCCAATGCTGTCGATCCTACACTTCACGTTCAGCTTTACAAGCAAGATGGAATAAGCGAGTGATATTATTATAATCCTTATAGTCTAGAATGGTGCGAATCTCTCTATTTAATCCACCCGGAAAATGTGCAAGCATAGCTTCATTCTCCTCAACAATACCACATCTAATCAAGCCGGTTTGCAATTCGATAATATTCTTCTCAGAAATTTTTCCTTGTCTTAAACGCTGCAATTTTTGAAGTAATTCACGTTGATAATATGGTGGAACCCAACGAGCACGCATAGCAGTTTTCAAAGCAGCCCAAGTAGCTGGAACAGGATATAATCTACAATGTTAGGACCACCAAACACATGCAAAGCTAGTGAAAGCACAAGCAAGCAGCAGGAACACGTCTCTCCTCGGGATATTGTAAACATGTAAATCGTTGTTCAGTTTCTAACTCCCAAGTAAGATATATATCAGGAACATATCTACCCTCAAATGGTGGAATATTCAATTTCAGTTTAGGGAGATGGTCATGATCTCGTACTGAGGGGAGCCCTAACATTGCCATTATTTGCATGTGGGCGACCTGGTGGTTGTGGTGCTGGTGGTTGCACGTAGTTCGATGTTGATCAACCTCATCCTCGTAATCTTCCACATAATCATCCTCGTCGGTACCAGCAGCAGCGATAGCGAGGAGCCAAAAAAGCACCAACAGCGATGGCAATGCACGAATTTTGTCTGGCTCAATAGGAACACGCTGAGCTCGTCCATACTGATTCGGAAGGGGCGTAGTTGTTGTCGTTCTGCAGAGGTGCGATAGGTGCAGCCGGCGGTGGTTGTGGAAAACAGCGAGCAATTCATCAAACTTGCTATCAAGCTTTGTTTCAAGCGTCTTCTCAATGCCATCTATCTTCTCCATGGCCTCGTCAAATCTGTTTACCACATCTTGCACCTGTCCAATCATCATTTCTTTGAAACTTATCATGTAGCTGTTTGTTTGTCGAGTTCTCCCAATCAGTCTCATCGGCTGTGTTCCTGCCATGGTTAGCAGCAATAAAACACACAAGAATATGATCCTCTGAGACTACTAGGAAGTGGTGGTGGTGGTGTGGTGGGCGGTCACAAATCCGTGAAGCAAATCTCAAATTCTTACAGTTCTTACCCAGCGGTGGTGATCGGCAACCGTTGTAGTCAAAACTCTCAAAGCTTGGCTATAGCGATTACGGGGAGAATCAAGCGCACGCAGCGTAGATGTATGTGGAGCTGGGAAGGCTTATAATATGGTAGCAAAAGGGACAGCAATAATCAAATCAGAGATGCAAAGTTGAATAAGCGCTCAACGACAGTCTTGTCTTTGGTCCTAGGCTAGATCGTGCTAGAGACGCGAGCCTAGAACACTAACAAAATCACGGCGCTGACGTAAACAAGGGAGGAGCACACTCTGAATTTTTTTCTCTTTTTTTTCTTTTTTTTGCACTTTTTTTCCTCTTTTTTTTTGCTCGCAACAAATTTTTTCGGAAAAGTCTACAAATGGTCTAAAACTTCCTAGCCAGAATTTTCCGGACTTAGTTTTTTTTTGAAGCGGAACTATTTTTCTTCTGCGGATGGCTTGGAAGTTGGGGAGTCCTCTTTGTCACGACTTCGGAGTATCGCGTGATCTGGAAATCGAGAACAATGCAACAATTCTTGGACTCGGACTAGGACTGGTGGCGGAGATGAATCTGGTGGAACTTCGGATGGTGGCGGAGATGAGTCTGGTGGAACTCGGATGGCGGCGGAGATGAATCTGGTGGAACTTCGGACTAGTGGCGGATATATGTTGCGGTGGACTCGGATGGGCGTGATGGCGGCGGATATGTGGTGGCGTATATGGATTGGATTGGCGGTGAATATGTGGTGGTGGTATATGGCAGCGGCGGCGTGACAACACGTGAGCGAACTCGAAACTCTAAAAGACTAGGCGCTAAGACCAGCAACTTGACACGGCGATGCAACCGCAAATTCAACAAAGCAAATCTGAGAAAACATTATGCAAAGGCTCAGATTGGTTGGACGGGATGAACTAACCCTAATTTTTTTTTGGCTTTTTTCGTGGACTATAGGTATGAAGAACAGACTCGATCTAAACTACGAAAAGCTGTAAAATCTCACCGAGCAACACGGAAATCGATACCACTTGATAGAGGCGGAGGTGTCCGTCTTTCGATGAGATGGTGGATTTCGCTTTGGTGGAAGTCGACTTTGACGATCCGACTACTGACGTGCGAGGGCGTCGCATATAGCAATCGCTAAACCAACTCCGAGAGGTTATTGACCACGCGAACACGATCAACGACCACGAGGTCTATTTCCTGCGAGCAAGCGAAGAACAAGCAAGCTGAGATTGCAATCTGGATATTGCGAATATAAGATGAAAGCTTTATTGATCAAGGTGGGGTTACGTGGCGCCTTTGTGCAGTCGTTGAACACAAGCGAAATCTGTGAAGTTGCAGCTATGGCGAACTTTTGATCTAAACAAAACCCAAGTCTAAGCGGTGCCCTAAGGGCTGTATATATGGAGGAAGAGGGTGAATTTCGTGGCCCTTGGTGGAGGGGTCGAAACTAACCCTATCTCTTGTTTCCCCACACATACGGACTCTAAAATAGCCTATACTAATGTATTTCGAAATTACATGGGCCTGGCCCAATAATAAGGTGACGTGAGCACCTAGAATAGCCTATGGACGAATATTATGAAGTGGCATGTTGTATATTTCGTCCAAGGCTTCATGCACTCCTTATGGTGGCTTCAAAGTCTGAAATCATCACTTGTAACTCCGTTCTTGATCCCCTTGCATGCCATCAACTCCATGTGTGTTCTTGCTCCAATGTTCATCCTTCTCCAAGCTAGGCCCTTCATTTGTAAGCAAAACAAATGTATCCAATTTAAGCGACATCATATTCTCATGAACATTAGAATCATTACCAAGAAGCGAAAGTACACAGTAATTTAGTTGGCGTCTGTGAGCTCTAGTAATTGGTCCAGTATGTATAGCAGCAGGGGCTGTGGGTGTAACAATGGTATTGATGTCCTCATCAAAAGTTCGCCATAGCTGCAACTTCGCGTACTTCGTTTGTGTTCAACGACCAGACAAAGGCGTCACAGAATCCCACCTTGATCAATAAAGCTTTCATCTTATATTCGCAACATTCAGATTGCAATCTCAGTTTCTTGCTTGTTCTTCATTTGCTCGCAGGAAGCACGCTTCGTGGTCAGTTGATCGTGCTCGGCGTGGTCAATAACCTCTCGGAGTTGGTTTAGCGATTGCTAAGCGGCGTCCTCGCACGTTCGTAGTCGGATCGTCAAAGTCGACTTCCACCAAAGCGAAATCCACCATCTCATCGAAAGACGGGACACCTTTGCCTCTATCATTTTGTGTAGGTACCCATGAATACATGTCAACCTCGCAATCCCACGAGTTGACAAAGCGAGCTCTTGAGAGCAATGATGCTTTGGGATCAATGGACTATCCTTACTAACGTCCCCTACGCGCAAGGACTACAGCAACTCCTCTACTTGGCTCTCCACGGCTATGGGCCATTTACCACTTCTCACATTATGCTCATTTTACCGTGTTCACTTTGCATGCTATGCTTGCTTCTATGCCTTTGCCATGCAATTGTGACCCTTGTTTGCATCTACCCATGACTCTCCTTATGATATTCCTATGTGTATTTGCATACTTGGTGGAGATCCTTATTGCTATTGCCATGTTTATCATGTGCCCCATGCTATTGTCCTCATATCTTGCTTCCATGTTTGTGCTATGACATGTGAATCCTTCATGTCCACTATTTGCACCAATGACATGATTGCCATGATTTCCTCTAGTATGTTGCATCTTCGCACTACTAGCTTGCACGACTTGATTGCTATGATTGCTCGCTATGTTGCATCACCCATGTTCCACTAATTGCTTTCTTGGGTTGATGACATATATGCTCATGCCTCTCACATGTGTTGTCTCTTGTGTCATACTTGCTCATCTCATGCGGTTGATGACAACCATCTATATGCTTTGCACATGATTTATATTGCTTCGTGTCATATATCTCCATGTGTTGCCTCTCTCATGCTAGATGATTTGCCATGTATTGAGTGCAACAATGCTTATAGTCTTACTCATGAGATTGCCCCCATAGCATTCTCACACTTGTTTGGAGATTTTGACATATTCCTTGTGAAGCATGCTTGGCTTACTTCTTTTCACCATATACCTAGTGCCATGAATATCACCATTGTTGCATCATATTATTCATGCACTTTTGTTACTAATGGTTTTGTGCAAAAGATGAGAACCATCATGATGGATGATGTGTTTGTCTACCATGCATAATTTCTTTGTTTTGTTTTGTGCATGTGTAGGATACTTGGAATTTGTGTCGACTTCCACTTCACGTGAGTTGACCATTCGAGCTCTTGAGGCGAGCCTCATACATTGACCATGCATCGTTTCTACACCACATTTCCTCGACTTGACATTGTGAAGAACGCACAAGGACATGCTTTCGAGGTGATATCATTCTATCTCGAGAACACACAAACCAATAGCATGCATATTGTGGATCATACTTCATGTGTTGCTTGCTCCATTGCTATGCCTCATGACATATATGCCTTGTGTGTTGCATCTAGTTCTTCACATATGCCATGTCCCTTTGCTTATCACATGCTTGACTTGATTGCCTCACACATGTTGAACAATTGCTCTTTCCATTGTGTTGAGTGCTACGATATCTTCACTACACCCTATGCACATTATGTTTGGATTGTCTTGCACTTTCCCCATGTGTTTAGACATTTCACTATATTTGGTGTTGTGAATGACTCTTATGCCTACCCATAGACCGTTCATTGAGCACTTTATGCATGCTTGCTATGACCTTGAGGTAGATGCTTGTCCACTTATCACATATATTTGCATCTTGACCTCCCATTTGCTAGCTTGTTCCCATGATATACTTGATTGTGCTCAATTTATATGCTCAAATGCTACGACACACTTCTTTGTCAAACCATATGCTATGCTTGATGACAACACTTGTTGGGTGAATCACCTCTTGAATGCTTGGTTTTGCTCTTCGACAACCACATTTGTTTTTCCAAGTGCTTGTTATCTTTGCTACTTTTGAAGGAATTACAAGATGGTGCGACATTGGAGAGTGCCCATTTCGAGTTTCAAGATGATGAGTGCTTGGTGACCGACCATTTCGACACGGCACCGCCATCTCTTTCCCATGGTGATTTGGTTTTCGATCCGAAATCGGATCTTTTCCAAGGGGGAGGGGATGATGCGGAGCATCCTACGGTCATCACCATGTCAAGAGTCCGTTTGGCAAGTGACACGTGCGACCTCTACTTCTCATACATAAAGGTGAATCTTCTCCTTTACGTGCTCACTTGACCCCTTCGAGGATGGTATACTACTTGACACTTCTCCGTGTGTATGCATAGGTATTAGCCGACTTCACGGATGTTGAGGAGGAGTGCAAGCGCCAAGGAACAACTACACCATCGCGAGGGAAGCACTCGAAGCGGCAGCGAAGCGAGCCAGACTCTGGCTTCGGCGGCGGACATCGGGCGAGGCGGACATCCGGCGCTGTCTACCGCCAAGGAGCTGCACCAACAGACGGCCAACAGCATCAGCGGCCGGACATCCGGCGCCAACCCCGGACATCCGGCGCCTCGCCAAAGCCCGGACATCCGGCCTTTTCCCCGGAAATCCGGCATCGACGACAGAACGCACCCGAAGTTTTGCACTTCAGCCCGGACATCCGGCCCGAGCCCCGGACATCCGGCGCCTCGCGAAGCCCCGGACATCCGGCCCCCAGCCCGAACATCCGGCGCCTGTCTGCGCACAGTGAACGGGCCAAGGGCCCATGTACCCCTCCAACTCGCCCCAACTTGTACTAGCACTATATATACTTCTCCCCCTCCTCCTAGTTAGGGTTAGCAAATATGATAGCTCATTCTTAGGTGAGCTTTGCTCCTACCTCTACTCTTGAGAGAGAGAGACTACCACTCCCATGGAGTTCAAGACCCCCATGTGAGAAGATCCTGCGGGATATCATCAAGACCCCCTTGTGGGAAGATCCATCTAGGATATCATCAAGACCTCCTCTTGGAGCTGAACCTTACCTTGTATCTTTCCCTTTGTTGTTCATGTACCTTGTGATCTTGTGTGTTTGATTGTCTAGTGGATGTGTGATTTGGACTTGTTCTTGAGTGTTTCCCTTGTGATTTCTCCCGTTCTTCCCGTGTTCATCGTGTTCTTGAGGATCCCACTCCAAGCGTGAAAAATCGGCTATAGGGTTCCACCCTACATCACGAGCAATCTCATTTGGCCGTAAATTGAAGAAAATCCAGCTGACTATATGCCTTATTCTCCTTGTTTTCTTTGGATAGCATCTTTGTAACTCACGCAGCGTGGAAGCCAAGAACAAAAGGGCATTCTGGCATCGGTCAATATATATGTGGAAGCGATATCTCCTCTATAGAGGACAAGAAATTTTTAGGCGGTCGGGCAAAAGCATGCGAGAAAATGAAATACTTTCAAGGACGCCATAGAATGGAGAGATGTTCACTAAAGCGGTCATAATTTTGTCATTCGGTGTCGTGTCGGACCCACAAGTACTCAAACTGCTCCCGTGGCGTGTGAATCTAGAAAATATTCCCGCTTGCGCCCGGGAGGCCGGAGTGCCCTCAATACGACCTTAAGCAGGACTTTTGTACTGAAAGTCAAAGAACATCATTAAATCATTTGTTTTTGAGACAAGTTTACGAACCCATTGGCACTTCCTATTGAAGGAAATTCGAGAGATTATGCTGCTTATAGACATTAGCCCCCCTGGTAGGGAGAAACATACCTTTCTGCAGATGCTCTATGATCCGGGAAATCTTATTTGGCCGCAAATTGAATAAAATCCAGCGGTTATATGCCTTATTCTCCTTGTTTTTGCCGTATGGCATGCTGTAACTCACGCGCGTGAAAGCCAAGAACAAAAGGGCATTCCTGGCATCGGTCAACATATATGTGGAAACGATATCTCCTCTATAGAGGACAAGAAATTTTGGGGCAATCAGGCAAAAAGCGCATGAGAAAATGAAGTACTTTCGAGGAGCGCCATAGAACGAGAGATGTTAGCTAAAGCGGTCATAATTTTGTCATTGGAGTTCGTTCGGACCCACGAGTACTCAAACTGCTTTCATGGCGAGTCTGCGAATCAGAAAATACTCTGCTTGCGCGGGAGGCCGGAGTACCCTCAAATTCAGCCTTAAGCAGGACTTTTGGCCTGAAAGTCAAAGGACACCATTAAATCATTGTTTTTTAGACTAGTTTACGAACCCATTGGCACTTCCTTTTGAAGGAAATTCGAGAGATTATGTTTCTTATAGATATTAGCCCCCTGGTAGGGACAAAGCGTACCTTCTGCGGATGCTCTATGATCAGGAAATCTCATTTGGCGTAAATTGAAGAAAATCCAGTGACTATATGCCTTATTCTCGTTGTTTTATTTGGATAGCATCTTTGTAACTCAGTGTGAAAGCCAAGAACAAAAGGGCATTCTGGCATCGGTCAATATATATGTGGAAGCGATATCTCCTCTATAGAGGACAAGAATTTTTGGGGCGGTCGGGAAAAAGCACACGAGAAAATGAAGTACTTTCAAGGACGCCATAGAATGGAGAGATGTTCACTAAAGCGGTCATAATTTTGTCATTGAGATGCGTGTCGACCCACAAGTACTCAAACTGCTCCCGGCGAACTGCGAATCAGAAAATACTCCCGCTTGCGCCGGGAGGCCGTTTGCCCTCAAATCTGACCTTAAGCGGGACTTTTGGTACTGAAAGTCAAAGAACATCATTCGTCGCTGTTTTTCAGATAAGTTTCTGAACCCATTGGCACTTCCTATTGAAGGAAATTCGAGAGATTATGCTGCTTATAGACATTATCCCCCCTGGTAGGGAGAAACATACCTTTCTGTAGATGCTCTATGATCCGGGAAATCTCATTTGGCCGTAAATTGAAGAAAATCCAATGGCTATATGCCTTATTCTCGTTGTTTTCGCCGTATGGCATGCTGTAACTCACGCGCGTGAAAGCCAAGAACAAAAGGGCATTCCTGGCAATTGTCAATATATATGTGGAAACGATATATCCTCTATAGAGGACAAGAAATTTTGGGGCAATCAGCAAAAGCGCGAGAAAATGATGTACTTTGAGGACTGTCATAGAACGGAGAGATGTTCGCTAAAGCGGTCATAATTTTGTCATTGGTCCGTGTCGGACCCACAAGTACTCAAACTGCTTTCATGGCGAGTCGCGAATCAGAAAATACTCCCGCTTGCGCCGGGAGGCCGGAGTACCCTCAAATTCAGCCTTAAGCAGGACTTTTGGTACGAAAGTCAAAGGACACCATTCGTCATTGTTTTTTAGACAAGTTTAGAACCCATTGGCACTTCCTTTTGAAGGAAATTCAAGAGATTATGTTTCTTATAGACATTAGCCCCCCGGTAGGGACAAACATACCTTCTGCAGATGCTTAATGATCAGGGCGATCTCATTTGGCCATAAATTGTAGAAAATCTAGTGGCTATATGCCTTATTCTCCTTGTTTTGGCGGATAGCATCTTTGTAACTCACGCGCCTGAAAGCCAAGAACAAAAGGGCATTCCAGGCATTGGTCAATATATATGTGGAAACGATATCTCCTCTATAGAGGACAAGAAATTTTGGGGTAGTCAGGCAAAAAGCGCACGAGAAAATGAAGTACTTTCAAGGACTGCCATAGAATGGAAAGCTGTTCACTAAAAGCGGTCATAATTTTGTCATTGAGTCCGTGTCGGACCCACAAGTACTCGAACTGCTCGTGGCGTGCGAATCTAGAAAATACTCCCGCTTGAGCTAGGAGGCCGGGTGCCCTCGGATCTGACCTTAAGCAGGACTTTTTGTACTGAAAGTCAAAGAACATCATTTGTCATTGTTTTTGAGACAAGTTTGAACCCATTGACACTTCCTATTGAAGGAAATTCAAGAGATTATCTGCTTATAGACATTAGCCCCCGGTAGGGAGAAACATACCTTCGCATGTGCTCTCGATCAGGAAAATCTGATTTGGCGTAAATTGAAGAAAATCCAGTGACTATATGCCTTATTCTCCTTGTTTTCGCCGTACTCCATCTTTGTAACTCACGCGTGAAAGCCAAGAACAAAAGGGCATTCACGGCATCGGTCGATATATATGTGGAAGCGATATGATGTAGGGTGGAACCCTAATTAAATCGATCTTTCACGTTTGGAGGATCCTACGGAGGAAACACACGAAGAACAGCGGAAGAGCGAGAGGAAATCACGGGAAGAATGAGAGAGACACTCAACCGACAAGAGATCGATCACACAAGGTCTAGATCATCGAAGCACGAGTGATACATGGTCCAAAATCAACAAAGGAAAGATACAAAGGTAGCCGTTCTTCTCCGGAGGAGGTCTTGAATCCACGAGGGATCTTCCCTTATAGGGGTCTTGAATCCGATGGATCTTCTCCTAGGCGGAGGTCCCGATCTCCGTGGAGAAATACCGTGGATGAGCAAAGGCTCTCACACACAAATATGAGCTAATCCAATCTTTGAGTCTCAAAGTGAGGAGAGGGGTCCTATATATAGAGTGCAGGGTGAAGGGTACATGGGCTCGGCTTAACACGCTTGTATGGCCTGGCGGATGATCCGGCGACGGTCCGGATGATCCGGGCTGGTCGGATGATCCGGTGGGGGCGGATGGTCGGGTGCTTTCTGCTGGTGACGGCGAGGGCGGACGTCCGGTGGTGGTCAGATGTCGGCGGGATCCGGATGATCCGGGCGGGTCCGGATGATCCGGCTTCAGCGTGGAGGTTCTGTTGCCTTGATCGATTTAGCGGATCGTCCGGACCGGGTCCGGATCATCCGAACTCTGTCCGGATCGTCCAAGACCTCCGTCCGGATCGTCCGGGCTCTCTGATCTGGTTGATTTCTCCTCTCCGTCTTGGCGTATGTCTTCCGCTTCCGCTTCTCCTTGCTTCCTAGCCTCTTCATGGTCGAC